>CM059781.1:2506200-2588700 GCA_030435695.1 Brachymystax lenok tsinlingensis | reverse complement strand
GTTTGAGGGTAGCACCTCACATATTTTTCCCATAGCCATGTATCGATTAGCCATCATGGCACACACATAACACATTTCACAGCGAAAACAAATCAATTACCTGTTGAAGAACTTCTGCTGAGGTCATCCTAAGTGTCCAACGAAGACAATCCATGGTTCTTTTGTTAGAAAAAGTAATGTATTTTATCCATAAATCCTGGTTCGCTCGTTAAAATCAGAAACGACAGCTTCCACTACTCCATTAAAAAGTGACGCGAACTCGTTCATCTTATACCTATAAACTTGTCCAAGAACAATCAAACATAGTTTTAAATGTATCCTTAGGAACACTTTTACGTATATTTACTATTATAAATCAACCGGAATATAAACTGATCGATAACGACGGTAAAAAAGACACTGTGCGACTTCTCGGAGCGCGCTGGGTACTGTTTACATGACAGAGTGACTTCCTTGTTTGCTCTTCTTCTCTGGTCTTATTCATCCAAAATGAAAAAAATACACTGTCTCGAGACTGTTGACATCTAAAGGAAGTGATGGGTACTGCATTCATATGCCCTTATATGGTCATTTTCATGAGGGAGGGGTGCCCAAATGAGCAATGTGTCAAAATCACTTTTTCCAGGACAGAAATTCCTCGGAGTTTCGCCTGCCATATGCGTTCTGTTTCACTCACAGACAAATGGTTAACGGTTTTGGAAAATTCAGAGTGTTTCCTATCCAATGGTACCAAATATCTGCATATCCTATTTTCTGGGCCTGAATGGGAGGCATTTTACTTTGGATAGCCCAGGCTCTCCAAAACCGACCCCTCAGCTGCCACTCCCTAACAAGTTAACCCAGGACTAAAGTATTGCGCAACTGGCCAGCTGCTGGATTAAGTTCTGGGTCCATACATGTTAAGAGAAGAGGACATGCTAGTGGAACTGGAACGAGGAGCTCCACCCTCTCGCTTTGCAAGTTACGGGTCGAATGTCCCCTCCCATTCCAAAATGTGAAAGTTGCTAACCGACAGCATCATTGTGCATAATGTTTACGTAGCGTCACCTGGATATGTGTGCAACAAAAGTTCACCCTCTGCTGCCATTTCTGTCAAGCCGTCTACGCGTACAGTTTGACACGTACGTTCGATTAATCCAACGTACGGACCACACAGAACGCACTGCAACTGCCTCTGCAAGGAAAACACAGCGTTTCATCGGAAATTAATGTCATTCTGGTTTTCCAAAAAGCAATGACACTGTCGGTGTGATCAAGGCGTAACACTTGGGAAATCGTGATTTTGTCCAAATACTGCTGTTCTTTATTCCACGCATCCCGTTCAGTCTCTACTGCTGTTCTTTATCCCACGCATCCCGTTCAGTCTCTACTGCTGTTCTTTATTCCACACGTCCCGTTCAGTCTCTACTGCTGTTCTTTATCCCACGCGTCCCGTTCAGTCTCTAGGCTGTAATGTACAGCTCAGATACCTACATAGGCTATAATGTACAGTTCAGATACCTACGTAGTCTGTAATGTATAGCTCATATACCTACGTAGGCTATAATGTACAGCTTAGATACCTACGTAGGCTGTAATGTACAGCTCAGATACCTACGTAGGCTATAATGTACAGCTCAGATACCTACGTAGTCTGTAATGTACAGCTCAGATACCTACGTAGGCTATATTGTACAGCTCAGATACCTACGTAG
Source organism: Brachymystax lenok tsinlingensis (assembly GCA_030435695.1). Classification (NCBI taxonomy): domain Eukaryota; kingdom Metazoa; phylum Chordata; class Actinopteri; order Salmoniformes; family Salmonidae; genus Brachymystax; species Brachymystax lenok. Next base: position 2,587,006 of record CM059781.1, on the reverse strand, counting down.
TCTAATGTACAGCTCAGATACCTACGTAGGCTATAATGTACAGTTCAGATACCTACGTAGTCTGTAATGTACAGCTCAGATACCTACGTAGTCTAATGTACAGCTCAGATACCTACGTAGTCTAATGTACAGCTCAGATACCTACGTAGGCTATAATGTACAGTTCAGATACCTACGTAGGCTATAATGTACAGCTCAGATACCTACGTAGTCTAATGTACAGCTCAGATACCTACGTAGGCTATAATGTACAGCTCAGATACCTACGTAGTCTGTAATGTACAGCTCAGATACCTACGTAGTCTAATGTACAGCTCAGATACCTACGTAGTCTAATGTACAGCTCAGATACCTACGTAGGCTATAATGTACAGTTCAGATACCTACGTAGGCTATAATGTACAGCTCAGATACCTACGTAGGCTATAATGTACAGCAAACTTGATGATTGAGTTGGAGGCGTGCCTGGCCACGTAGTCATGGGTAAACAGGGAGTACAGGAGAGGGCTGAGCACACACCCTTGTGGGGCCCCAGTGTTGAGGATCAGCGGGGTGGAGATGTTGTTTCCTACCCTCACCACCTAGGGCCGGCCCGTCAGGAAGTTCAGGACCCAGTTGCACAGGGCTGGGTCGAGACCCAGGGCCTCCAGCTTAATGATGAGCTTGGAGGGTACTATGGTGTTGAATGCTGAGCTATAGTCAATGAACAGCATTCTTTCGTAGGTATTCCTCTTGTCCAGATGGGTTAGGGCAGTGTGATTGCGATTGCGTCGTCTGTGGACCTATTGGGACGGTAAGCAAATTGGAGTGGGTCCAGGGTGTCTGGCAGGATGGAGGTGATATGATCCTTGACTAATCTCTCAAAACACTTCATGACGACAGCAGTGAGTGCTACGGAGCAGTAGTCATTTCGTTCAGTTATCCTTGTTCCTGTACCCAAGAAGGCAATGGTAGCCATGCTAAAGCATGTGGGGACAATAGATTGGGATAGGAAGCGATTTAATATGTCAGTAAACACACCAGCACAGTGTAGCAGAGAGTCCCCCTCCCGGGCTCACCTCAGCTTGGCTCCAAAACACTTCACTTCACTTTAAGAAAAATATCTTAGATATCTTAGAATAGCTGTCAAATGTCTTAAAAAGCCATAGTGTTTTACTGTACGTGAAACCAGCATTGATTGATTGATTGATTGATTGATTGATTGATTGATGAATTCTCTCTCCTGCAGGATGGCCGTCTGCGTGTGAACGACCAGCTGATAGCGGTGAACGGAGAGTCTCTCCTGGGGAAGTCGAACCATGACGCCATGGAGACCCTGAGGAGATCCATGTCTATGGAGGGGAACCTGAGAGGCATGATACAGCTGGTGGTGCTACGAGCCCTGGTCCAATCAGAGGTACGTTATATACCTGGTACAGTCACCCAGGTAGTACAGTCACCCAGGTAGTACAGTCACACAGGTAGTACAGTCACCCAGGTAGTACAGTCAGCCAGGTACTACAGTCAGCCAGGTAGTACAGTCACCCAGGTAGTACAGTCACCCAGGTAGTACAGTCACCCAGGTAGTACAGTCACCCAGGTAGTACAGTCAGCCAGGTAGTACAGTCACATAGGTACTACAGTCACATAGGTACTACAGTCACGCAGGTAGAACAGTCACCCAGGTAGTACAGTCACACAGGTAGTACAATCACCCAGGTACTACAGTCACCCAGGTAGTACAGTCACCCAGGTAGTACAGTCACACATGTACTACAGTCACACAGGTAGTACAGTCACCCAGGTACTACAGTCACACAGGTAGTACAGTCACCCAGGTAGTACAGTCAGCCAGGTAGTACAGTCACCCAGGTAGTACAGTCAGCCAGGTACTACTCAGCAAAGTACAGTCACCCCCAGGTAGTACAGTCACCCAGGTAGTACAGTCAGCCAGGTAGTACAGTCACCCAGGTAGTACAGTCACCCAGGTACTACAGTCACCCAGGTAGTACAGTCAGCCAGGTAGTACAGTCACATAGGTACTACAGTCACATAGGTACTACAGTCACGCAGGTAGAACAGTCACCCAGGTAGTACAGTCACACAGGTAGTACAATCACCCAGGTACTACAGTCACCCAGGTAGTACAGTCACACATGTACTACAGTCACACAGGTAGTACAGTCACCCAGGTACTACAGTCACCCAGGTAGTACAGCCAACCAGGTAGTACAGTCACCCAGGTACTTCAGTCATCCAGGTAGTACAGTCACCCAGGTAGTACAGTCAGCCAGGTAGTACAGTCACCCGGGTAGTACAGTCACCCAGGTAGTACAGTCACCCATGTACTACAGTCACCCAGGTAGTACAGTCACCCAGGTACTACAGTCAGCCAGGTAGTACAGTCACCCAGGTAGTACAGTCACCCAGGTACTACAGTCACCCAGGTAGTACAGTCAGCCAGGTAGTACAGTCACATAGGTACTACAGTCACATATGTACTACAGTCACGCAGGTAGAACAGTCACCCAGGTAGAACAGTCACCCAGGTAGTACAGTCACCCAGGTAGTACAGTCACACAGGTAGTACAGTCACCCAGGTACTACAGTCACCCAGGTAGTACAGTCACACATGTACTACAGTCACACAGGTAGTACAGTCACCCAGGTACTACAGTCACCCAGGTAGTACAGCCAACCAGGTAGTACAGTCACCCAGGTACTTCAGTCACCCAGGTAGTACAGTCACACAGGTAGTACAGTCAGCCAGGTAGTACAGTCACCCGGGTAGTACAGTCACCCGGGTAGTACAGTCACCCGGGTAGTACAGTCACCCAGGTAGTACAGTCACCCATGTACTACAGTCACCCATGTACTACAGTCACCCAGGTAGTACAGTCACACATGTACTACAGTCACACAGGTAGTACAGTCACCCAGGTACTACAGTCACCCAGGTAGTACAGCCAACCAGGTAGTACAGTCACCCAGGTACTTCAGTCACCCAGGTAGTACAGTCACCCAGGTAGTACAGTTAGATCCATGGAGAGGAACCTGAGAGGCATGACTCAACAGGTGCTATGGGCCCTGGTATTGAACACACAGGTACTGTGAAACACCTGGTCCTAGCAGCCTTGGCCCAGGTATATGAATTCAATTGAACTCTGTTTGTATTAGTATAAGGGCTGCAGGTTAGTATACGCTATCTACCGGTAACTGCCAAAGGAAAGGAAACACCTACATATAGTGTCTTAATAGGGCGTTGGGGCACCACGAGCCAGAACAGCTTCAATCCACCCTGGTATAGATTCTACAAGTGTCTAGAACTCTATTGGAGGGATGCGACATCATTCTTCCATGAAAGATTCCATCATTTGGTGTTTTGTTGACAGTGGCAGAAAACACTCTCTCTCTCTCTCTCTCTCTCTCTCTCTCTCTCTCTCTCTCTCTCTCTCTCTCTCTCTCACACTCTCTCTCACACTCACTCACTCACTCACTCTCTCTCACACACACACAACCCACAATGCTCATTTGAGACCCGTCTTTCAAAGTCACTGAGATCTTTTCTAGCCATGGTAGCCAACATTTTATACACATGACCCTAAGAATCATGGGATGTTAATTGTTTAATTAACTCAGGAACCACACCTGTGTGGAAGCCCCTGCTTTCAGTATACTTTGTATCTGTCATTTACTCAGGTGTTTCCGTTATTTTGGCAGTTACCTGTAACCTACAGAGCCTTCTGAATGTATCCAGACCCCTTGACTTATTCCACATGTTGTTGTGTTACAGCCTGAATTTTCCTCACCCATCTACACACAATACCTCATAATAACAAAGTGAAAACATGTTTTTATGACATTTTTTACCAATTATCTAATTTACATAACTATTTATACCCCTGAGTCAATACTTTGTAGAAGCATCTTTGGCAACAATTACACCTCGGAGACTTTGAGACGTTCTGTAAGTCTCTAAGAGCTTTCCACTCCTGGATTATGCAACATTTAGACATTTAAAAAAATAAATAATAATGTTTTAACACAGATTCAACCACAGGGAAGTTTTCCAATGACTCGCAAAGAAGGACAACTATTGGTAAATGGGTAAAAAAAAAAAGCGAACATTGAATATTCCTTTGAGCATGGTGGAGTTTTTAATTATGCTTTGGATAGTGTGTCAATACCCTCGGTCACTACAAAGATACAGGCGTCCTTCCTAACTCAGTTGCCGGAGAGGAAGGAAACCGCTCAGGGATTTCACCATGAGGCCAATGGTGACTTTAAAACAGTTACACAGGCCACTGAGTGGCGTAGCGGTCTACGGTTCGATCCCAGGCTGTGTCACAACCGACCGTGATCGGGAGTCCCCATAGGGCGGCGCACAATTGGCCCAGCATCGTCCGGGTTAGGGGAGGGTTTGGCCGGGGTTCTTTACTTGGCTCATCGCGCTCTAGCGACTCCTTGTGGCGGGCCAAGCACCTGCAGGCTGACTTCAGTCGTCAGTTGAATGGTGTTTCCTCTGACACAGCTGGCTCCCGGGTTAAGAAGCATGTTTCGGGGGACGCGTGACTTGACCTTTGTCGTTGGGGAGTTGCAGCGATGAGACAAGATCGTAATCACAAAACTGGGGAGAAAAATGGGGCAAAATGACAAAAAATTAACCAGTTCCAGAGTTCCAACGGCTGTGAGAGGAGAACACTGAGGATGGATCAACAACATTGTAGTTACTCCACAATACTAACCTATTTGACACAGTGAAAAGGAGGAAGCCTGTACAGAATACACATATTCCAAAAACATGCATCCTGTTTCCAACAAGGCACTAAAGTTATATTGTGTGTGGCAAAGCAATTCACTTTTTGTCCTGAATACAATGTGTTATGTTTGGGACAAAATCAAATACAACACTTTACTGAGTACCACTCTCCATATTTTCAAGCATATTGGTGGCTGATTCATGTTATGGGTATACTTGTAGTCTTTAAGGACTGGGGAGTTTTTCAGGATAGAAAGTAAATGGAATGGAGCTGAGCACAGGTGAAATTCTAGAGGAAAATCTGGTTCAGTCTGCTTTCCACCAGACACTGGGGAGATTAATTTACCTCATCAACAATAACCTAAAACACAAGAACAAATCTACACTGGAGTTGCTTACCAAGAAGACAGTGAATGTTCTCGAGTTGCCGAGTTACAGTTTTGACTTGGTGCCCAATCCAGGTGTGGAAGGCTCTTAGAGACTTACCCAGAAACACTCACAGCTCTTAGAGACTTATCCAGAAAGACTCACAGCTGTAATCGCTGCCAATGGTGCTTCTACAAAGTATTGACTCAGGGGTGTGAATACTTATGTAAATTAGATTTCTGTATTTCATTTTCAAGACATTTGCATAAATGACTAAAAAACTTGTTTTTACTTTGTAACACAATAACATGTGGAATAAGTCGAGGGGTATGAATACTTTCTGAAGGCTCTGTATAGGAATACTGTCCAGCCGTGCTCAGCCCTGTCCCTCCTCTCTGTCTGTGGGAGAGACATCAAGACCAGTGGAGCGTTCCTCGTCCTACTGCTCTGCTGTTCAAGGCTGGCTCTGTCTTTTTTGGAGATTGGTCCCCCTGCCGATTTATGGTTATTGCCACTCGTTGTGGAGAATGGCAGACTGGGATGTGTTGGCACGGGTCGGTAGAGGGTCGGGTAGGACCCTCCCTGCCTGGTTCTTGTTGTTCCCATGAACTACAGATTCATGTTCATTATGTTTTATGGTCTGTGTCTGACTGGTGCTGGGCTGGGTTGGGGGTGTTAGCCATTTCAGCCACTGGGCTGAGGGCGGCAGAAAGGCGGATGACGGGAGGGACGTTGTCTTCTTTGTGTGGTGGACATCTCTCTTTCTCTGTATCTCTCCCTCCCGCTTTCTGTATCTGTTTCTCTCTCTCTCTCTGATTTTCTCTGTGGATGGTTGGTTGTTTGTTGGGCCAGATGGTGATGTTGCCATGGTGAATTGTTGCATGAGAAACAGTCTCTAGTGAGAGTCTCTATAGAGATGTCTTCATGGAGGTTAGGCCTACTCAGAGCCTAGTGTGGTCCATGGTCTATAGAGATGTCTTCAAATCAAATCAAATCAACGTTTTATTTGTCACATACACATGGTTGGCAGATGTTAATGCGAGTGTAGCGAAATGCTTGTGCTTCTAGTTCCGACCATGCAGTAGTATCTAACAAGTAATCTAACAAATTCACAACAACTACCTTATACACACACAAGAGTAAAGGAGTGAATACGAGTATGTACATATAAATATATGGATGAGCGATGGCTGACCGGCATAGGCAAGATGCAGTAGATGGTATGGAGTACAGTATATACATGTGAGATGAGTAATGTAGGATATGTAAACATTATATACAAAATTGTTTAAAGTGGCTAGTGATACATTTCTTACATCCAAGTCCTATTATTTAAAGTGGCTAGAGATTTAAGTCAGTATGTTGGCAGCAGCCACTCAATGTTAGTGGTGGCTGTTTAACAGTCTGATGGCCTTGAGATAGAAACTGTTTTTCAGTCTCTCGGTCCCAGCTTTGATGCACCTGTACTGACCTCGCCTTCTGGATGATAGCGGGGTGAACAGGCAGTGGCTCGGGTGGTTGTTGTCCTTGATCTTTTTGACCTTCCTGTGACATCGGGTGGTGTAGGTGTCCTGGAGGTCAGGTAGTTTACCCCCGGTGATGCGTTGTGCAGTCCTCACTACCCTCTGGAGAGCCTTACGGTTGTGGGCGGAGCAGTTGCCTTACCGGGCGGTGATACAGCCCGACAGGATGCTCTCGATTGTGCATCTGTAGAAGTTTGTGAGTGTTTTTGGTGACAAGCCGAATTTCTTCAGCCTTCTTCACCACGCTGTCTGTGTGGGTGGACCAATTCAGTTTGTCCGTGATGTGTACGCCGAGGAACTTAAAACTTTCCACCTTCTCCACTACTGTCCCCTCGATGTGGATAGGGGGGTGCTCCCTCTGCTGGTTCCTGAAGTCCACGATCATCTCCTTTGTTTTGTTGACATTGAGTGAGAGGTTATTTTCCTGACACCACACTCCGAGGGCCCTCACCTCCTCCCTGTAGGCCGTCTCGTCGTTGTTGGTAATCAAGCCTACCACTGTAGTGTCGTCAGCAAACTTGATGATTGAGTTGGAGGTGTGCTTGGCAACGCAGTCATGGGTAAACAGGGAGTACAGGAGAGGGCTGAGAACGCACCCTTGTGGGGCCCCAGTGTTGAGGATCAGCAGGGTGGAGATGTTGTTTCCTACCCTCACCACCTAGGGCCGGCCCGTCAGGAAGTCCAGGACCCAGTTGCACAGGGCTGGGTCGAGAACTAGGGTCTCGAGCTTAATGACGAGCTTGGAGGGTACTATGGTGTTGAATGCTGAGCTGTAGTCGATGAACATCATTCTTACATAGGTATTCCTCTTGTCCAGATGGGTTAGGGCAGTGTGCATTGTGATTGCGTCGTCTGTGGACCTATTGGGACGGTAAGCAAATTGGAGTGGGTCCATGGTGTCTGGCAGGATGGAGGTGATATGATCCTTAACTAGTCTCTCAAAGTACTTCATGATGACGGAAGTGAGTGCTACGGGGCGATAGTCCCGCTTTCTTGGGAACAGGAACAATGGTGGCCCTCTTGAAGCATGTGGGAACAGAAGACTGGGCTAGGGATTGATTGAATATGTCCGTAAACACACCAGCCAGCTGGTCTGCGCATGCTCTGAGGACACGGCCAGGGATGCCATCTGGGCCAGCAGCCTTGCGAGGGTTAACACATTTAAATGTTTTACTCACGTTGGCTGCGGTGAAGGTGAGCGGGCCGTGTCGGTGGCACTGTATTGTCCTCAAAGCGAGCAAAGAAGTTGTTTAGTTTGTCTGGGAGCAGGACGTCGTGATCCGCGACAGATCTGGTTTTCTTTTTGTAATCTGTGATTGACTGTAGACCCTGCCACATACCTCTCGTGTCTGAGCCGTTAAATTGTGACTCTACTTTGTCTCTATATTGACTCTTAGCTTGTTTGATTGCCTTGCGGAGGGAATAGCTACACTGTTTGTATTCAGTCATGTTTCCGGTCCCCTTACCCTGGTTAAAAGCAGTGGTTCGCGCTTTCAGTTTTGCGGGAATGCTGCCATCAATCCACGGTTTCTGGTTGGGGAAGGTTTTAATATTTGCTATGGGTACAACATCACCAATGCACTTGCTAATAAATTCGCTCACCGAATCAGCGTATACATCAATGTTGTTGTCTGATGCTGTCCGGAACATATCCCAGTCCACGTGCTCGAAGCAATCTTGCAGTGTGGAATCAGATTGGTCGGTCCAGCGTTGAACAGACCTGAGAACGGGCGTTTCCTGTTTTAGTTTCTGTCTGTAGGCTGGGAGCAACAAAATGGAGTCATGGTCAGACTTGCCGAAAGGAGGGCGGAGAATAGCCTTGTATGCATCACGGAAGTTGGAATAACAATGATCATGGATTTTACCAGCCCGGGTGGCACATTCAATATGCTGATAAAATTTAGGGAGCCTTGTTTTCAGATTAGCCTTGTTAAAATCTCCAGCTAAATGCAGCCTCAGGATATGTGGTTTCCAGTTTACATAGAGTCCAATGAAGTTCTTTCAGTGCCGTCGATGTGTCAGCTTGAGGGGGGATATACACGGCTGTGATTATAATCGAGGAGAATTATCTTGGTAGATAATGCGGTCGGCATTTGATTGTAAGGAATTCTATGTCAGGTGAACAAAAGGACTTGAGTTCCTGTATGTTGTTATGATCACATTCATGGAGGCTAGGCCTACTCAGAGCCTTGGGATCTGTAGACATGTAGTCATATTTTTCTAGCATAAACCTTCATTCACTGATTCAAAGAATGGAATTTGTATAGAGTCTGTATCATAACCGTTTTCTCCTTTTTACAGTACATGGGTTTTTCTATAGTCCCCGTGGACAGTGTTGTTAAAAAACATCCCGATAATCGGTCTTCTCACGAAAACATCTGCATCATCCTAACGTCCTACAAACTAATATGACGACTCTATAGAAAGGGGAAACTCTCACGAACCACGATGGTGTGCTCCGTTTTGCTCTACGACCCCCCTCAAGTGTCGCGAGACTCGTCTGAAGGTAACCCATACAAATGAATGGTAGTATGGAGGTATATATAGATATAGATATTAAACCTTCATCTGGAGGTAACCCATACAAATGAATGGTAGTATGGAGGTATATATAGATATTAAATCTTCATCTGGAGGTAACCCATACAAATGAATGGTAGTATGGAGGTATATATAGATATTAAACCTTCATCTGGAGGTAACCCATACAAGTGAATGGTAGTATGGAGATATATATAGATATTAAACCTTCATCTGGAGGTAACCCATACAAATGAATGGTAGTATGGAGGTATATATAGATATTAAACCTTCATCTGGAGGTAACCCATACAAATGAATGGAAGTATGGAGATAGTTTTGTGCCAACAAAATAAATAATACATTTTTGCCATTTATGAAGGTGTTGTTCAATGTGTTTCTATGGGCTATAGTAGTAAAACACACATATATTTATATATATATTTTTTAGGGGTCCTAAAATTCTAAGTCAAATAGCTGTCATCAAGGCAAAGGGTAACTAAAATATATTTTGATTTATTTAATACTTTTTTGGTTACTACATGATTCCATATGTGTTATTTCATAGTTTTGATGTATTCACTATTATTCTACGATGTAGAAAATAGTAAAAAATAAAGAAAAACCCTTGAATGGGTAGGTGTGTCCGAACCTTTGACTGGTACTGTGTACTCATGAGTGAACGGTGCCCAGACGAGACGAGAACTTTTTCTGAAGCAGTTGAAATCACGCATCAACGTCATTGTCATGGACATATCCAAGTAAACGCCAATAGAAAAAAAGTTCAAGAAAATTAAGATATAGCTAGTGTACTGTTATTCAAGGTTTGATGAGACTGAGTTGGCGAGCTGGCGACAACAACATTATCCAGCCTTCATAGCAATCATTTTGTTTAGTTCGATAATCTGTAGCAACAAGACCAAAATAACTAACAGCCAGATGTTTGTCCGGACTATATCAATCAAATGTATTTATAAAGCCCTTTTTACATCAGCTGATGTCACAGAGTGCTGTACAGAAACCCAGCCTAAAACCCCAAACAGCAAGCAATGCAGGTGTAGAAGCACGGTGGCTAGGAAAAACTCCCTAGAAAGGCCAGAACCTAGGAAGAAACCTAGAGAGGAACCAGGCTCTGAGGGGTGGCCAGTCCTCTTCTGGCTTTGCCAGGTGGAGATTATAAGAGTACATGGCCATTAAGGCCAGATTGTTCTTCAAGATGTTCAAAGGTTCATATATGATCAGCAGGTGCGGTAGAGAGAACGAGAGTATAAACAGGAAGTCTGGGACAAGGTATATATTCTGGTGGAATAATTAAATTGTATGAATTGACCTTCCAAATATAGTTTGAATGAAAATATGTAATTCATTGTTATTTACCATCGAGGACGACATCCTCGATGGTAACTTGTGGAATAGACACCAGCTGGAATGCGCTTTTAACCAATCAGCATCCAGGATTAGACCCACCTGTTGTATAGTTAAGCATTAAGGCACGTGAAGGAGTGCTGTATCATAAATACAGTCACAGGTAAATGGGTTGACTGGGCTGTATCATAAATACAGTCACAGGTAAATGGGTTGACTGGGCTGTATCATAAATACAGTCACAGGTAAATGGGTTGACTGGGCTGTATTATAAATACAGTCACAGGTAAATGGGTTGACTGGGCTGTATCATAAATACAGTCACAGGTAAATGGGTTGACTGGGCTGTATCATGAATACAGTCACAGGTAAATGGGTTGACTGGGCTGTATCATAAATACAGTCACAGGTAAATGGGTTGACTGGGCTGTATCATAAATACAGTCACAGGTAAATGGGTTGACTGGGCTGTATCATGAATACAGTCACAGGTAAATGGGTTGACTGGGCTGTATCATAAATACAGTCACAGGTAAATGGGTTGACTGGGCTGTATCATAAATACAGTCACAGGTAAATGGGTTGACTGGGCTGTATCATAAATACAGTCACAGGTAAATGGGTTGACTGGGCTGTATCATGAATACAGTCACAGGTAAATGGGTTGACTGGGCTGTATCATGAATACAGTCACAGGTAAATGGATTGACTGGGCTGTATCATAAATACAGTCACAGGTAAATGGATTGACTGGGCTGTATCATAAATACAGTCACATGTAAATGGATTGCCTGGGCTGTGTCATAAATATAGTCACAGGTAAATGGATTGACTGGGCTGTATCTTAAATACAGTCACAGTCACAGTCACATTGTTTATGGTTCATTGAACAAACAAGCATGGGAAACAGTGTTTAAAACCATTTACAATGAAGATCTGTGAAGTTATTTGGATTTTTGCGAATTATCTTTGAAAGACAGGGTCCTGAAAAAGGGACGTTTATTTTTTTGCTGAGTTTATATATATGTATCATTCCCTTTACACTTGTGTGTATTAGGTAGTTGTTGGGTAATTGTTAGATACTACTGCACTGTCGGGAACTAGAAGCACAAGGATTTCGCTACACTCGCATTAACATCCGCTAACCATGTGTATGTGACCAATAACATTCTTATTGAATATGCTTTCACCTGTGTTGTGAGTAAGCCTATTCCTTCTTAATGTACCCAGTTTATCAAGATATTTACCATTCAAAATAAAATCATTACCATTATGTTGTTATGTAGTTAGATGTAAAATGTATTGTTTGATTTAAAAAAAAATAATACATACGTGTCTGTCTCTGGGAAATTCTGTCATCAAAATTGTCATATTGACCTCCTAGGTCATTCTCTACCCAACACCCTCAGAACCAGCCTGGAGGAAAGCTCTTTAATATCCCAGCCTGATCTAATCACATCCCCCTCTCTCTCCACTCCTCTCCAACACACAGACAGTTGAATAGCCCCTGGTATAATGTGTTTACCACTGGGGGTCCTGATAATTAAATCTGTCCCAGGTCGGAGAGCCTGGAGGACCCTTACCCCATACCCCCAGAGAGAGGACCCTGGCTAGGCTGCGATAGTTCGCTGTGGGAGGTCGTGGAAACCAGCCAGGAGTCTTTGCCTTAAAGGGGAAGTTCACCCCAAAGCACTTTTGGGCCCTTTAAAACACTTGCCCGGAGGTTTGTCAGTACCCCAGCCCGTTTTTAGGTCCATTGTTTGAGTATTTAGAGTATTTTTTATATCAAACAGATACATTTCCAAAATGACCTAAATGCTTGAAATACAGTGTATCTATCGGTACTAAGCAACAGCTAAATTACCTAAATGCATTAAAAACGGTGTATTTATCGTTACTAAGCAACAGCTAAATGACCTGAATGCATAAAAAACTGTGTATTTATAGTTACTAAGCAACAACTAAATGACCTAAATGCATAAAAAAAATGTGTATTTATCGTTACTAAGCAACAGCTAAATGACCTGAATGCATAAAAAACAGTGTATTTATAGTTACTAAGCAACAAGTGGTGCCTTTGAATTGAATTAACAAATCAATGTGTTGAATGTAAAAAAAAAAGTATGAACAAATTGAAACCTACTTCGTGCAAAGGGCTTCCATATCGTCCGTAGTCTGTTGCTACTTTTCTGTCTGGTTTTAGATTGATGAACAAGCCTCTTTACTATAGGCCTTCAAGAATAGGAAGTCAGGACGACAGGAAGTTAACAACGAGATGGTAGCTAGGCTAGCGGTTAGTAGTGGTTTACAATCTCTGTAGTCAAGTAGTACACAAGTAGTCACTTTAGGGAAGTAAGTAGGCAGAATATCTGGCCAACATGAGGTGTTCCCAGTAATGTCCCTGTCAGATACAAACATACTTCACATTTTCACTCTTTTCCTGTCCGCGATAGAGCTTTGTATCAGGCATGGCTGCAGGCCATTCGCCATCCTGATTATGGTGTTCGATACAAAGCCTGAAGTGATTCGCCAGCTGCGGTTGGGACCGGTTGAAAATAAATCTGTTTATTCGATACATCTAAATACTCAAGACACCTAAAAACAAATGGCCAGGCAAGTCGTTATGAAGAGGCCCAGAGGTTGTTGTGTGATTAAGCCACTTACGTTGCAGTTCTATACAGTATTTGTGTTTTACCCAAAAGGCTCAGACTTTTCTGTTTCCATCTACGTGGGCCGGCACATCTGTCTCACTGGGCCGTGGCTCCGGCGGACCCACTCTCACTTGGAACCAAAGCTGGTACTTTCCAGCTTCAATTTACAGTGGGGAAAAAAAGTATTTAGTCAGCCACCAATTGTGCAAGTTCTCTCACTTAAAAAGATGAGAGGCCTGTAATTTTCATCATAGGTACACTTCAACTATGACAGACAAAATGAGGAAAAAAAATCCAGAAAATCACATTGTAGGATTTGTTATGAATTTATTTGCAAATTATGGTGGAAAATAAGTATTTGGTCACATACAAACAAGCAAGATTTCTGGCTCTCACAGACCTGTAACTTCTTCTTTAAGAGGCTCCTCTGTCCTCCACTCGTTACCTGTATTAATGGCACCTGTTTGAACTTGTTATCAGTATAAAAGACACCTGTCCACAACCTCAAACAGTCACACTCTGAACTCCACTATGGCCAAGACCAAAGAGCTGTCAAAGGACACCAGAAACAAAATTGTAGACCTGCACCAGGTTGGGAAGACTGAATCTGCAATAGGTAAGCAGCTTGGTTTGAAGAAATCAACTGTGGGAGCAATTATTAGGAAATGGAAGCCATACAAGACCACTGATAATCTTCCTCGATCTGGGGCTCCACGCAAGATCTCACCCCGTGGGGTCAAAATGATCACAAGAACGGTGAGCAAAAATCCCAGAACCACACGGGGACCTAGTGAATGACCTGCAGAGAGCTGGGACCAAAGTAACAAAGCCTACCATCAGTAACACACTACGCCGCCAGGGACTCAAATCCTGCAGTGCCAGACGTGTCCCCCTGCTTAAGCCAGTACATGTTCAAGCCCGTCTAAAGTTTGCTAGAGAGCATTTGGATGATCCAGATGAGGATTGGGAGAATGTCAGATGAAACCAAAATATAACTTTTTGGTAAAAACTCAACTCGTCGTGTTTGGAGGACAAAGAATGCTGAGTTGCATCTAAAGAACACCATACCTACTGTGAAGCATGGGGGTGGAAACATCATGCTTTGGGGCTGTTTTTCTGCAAAAGGACCAGGACGACTGATCCGTGTAAAGGAAAGAATGAATGGGGCCATGTATCGTGAGATTTTGAGTGAAAACCTCCTTCCATCAGCAAGGGCATTGAAGATGAAACGTGGCTGGGTCTTTCAGCATGACAATGATCCCAAACACACCGCCTGGGCAACGAAGGAGTGGCTTCAGAAGAAGCATTTCAAGGTCCTGGAGTGGCCTAGCCAGTCTCCAGATCTCAACCCCATAGAAAATCTTTGGAGGGAGTTGAAAGTCCGTGTTGCCCAGTGACAGCCCCAAAACATCACTGCTCTAGAGGAGATCTGCATGGAGGAATGGGCCAAAATACCAGCAACAGTGTGTGAAAACCTTGTGAAGACTTACAGAAAACGTTTGACCTCTGTCATTGCCAACAAAGGGTATATAACAAAGTATTGAGATAAACTTTTGTTATTGACCAAATACTTATTTTCCACCATAATTTGCAAATAAATTCATAAAAAATCCTACAATGTGATTTTCTGGATTTTTTTTCCCTCATTTTGTCTGTCATAGTTGAAGTGTACCTATGATGAAAATTACAGGCCTCTCTCATCTTTTTTAAGTGAGGGAACTTGCACAATTGGTGGCTGACTAAATACTTTTTTGCCCCACTGTATATAACGGCTAACTGTGAACTTTAACACCGTCTCACAAAGCAGCTGTCTTGATGCAGAGGTTGTTGATTCTGGTCTTCACCAGTCCTCACTATGGAAACACAGTTTCCCTAGTGTAGCATCAGAGTGGAAACACAGATTCCCTAGTATAACATCAGAGTGGAAACACAGTTTCCCTAGTATAACATCAGAGTGGAAACACAGTTTCCCTAGTATAGCATCAGAGTGGAAACACAGTTTCCCTAGTATAACATCAGAGTGGAACACACAGTTTCCCTAGTATAACATCAGAGTGGAAACACAGTTTCCCTAGTATAACATCAGAGTGGAAACACAGTTTCCCTAGTATAACATCAGAGTGGAAACACAGTTTCCCTAGTATAACATCAGAGTGGAAACACAGTTTCCCTAGTATAACATCAGAGTGGAAACACAGTTTCCTAGTATAGCATCAGAGTGGAAACACAGTTTCCTAGTATAGCATCAGAGTGGAAACACAGTTTCCCTAGTATAGCATCAGAGTGGAAACACAGTTTCCCTAGCATAACATCAGAGTGGAAACACAGTTTCCCTAGCATAACATCAGAGTGGAAACACAGTTTCCCTAGCATAACATCAGAGTGGAAACACAGTTTCCCTAGTATAGTATCAGAGTGGAAACACAGTTTCCCTAGTATAGCATCAGAGTGGAAACACAGTTTCCCTAGTATAGCATCAGAGTGGAAACACAGTTTCCCTAGTATAATATCAGAGGGTTATTTTTTACTTTTTAAGCCTTTATTTAACTAGGCAAGTCAGTTAAGAACAAATTAAGAACAAATTCTTATTTACAATGACGGCCTAGGAACAGTGGGTTAACTGCCTTGTTCAGGGGCAGAACGACATAGTTTTACCTTTTCAGCTCAGGGATTCGATCCAGCAAACTTTCGGTTACTGTCCCACTGCTCTAACCACTAGGCTACCTGTTGCCCTGACATAAGAGTGGAAACACAGTTTCCCTAGTATAACATAAGAGTCTATAGACTAGTGCAACACTTGTTTTACAGTGGAAAAGCAGCATTAATAGCTGTAAGTTAAGCCTGGGGACATCGGCGTGCCCCTGAGCCCCGGAGGAGAGTAGGGTAGCGTGGTGCCGTGGCCTGACTGAGACAGACAGAGAGGATACTGTAGTGTTGTGCTCTGACTGAAGGCTGCAGGCCTATGGGGCCGTGGAAAACATATTCCCTCTCCTCTCCTCCTCAGTCTCTCTCTCTCTCTCTCTCTCTGTACGCTCCTCTCCTCCTGTCATTGTTTCCTCAGCTGTGTATCAATAGAATTAGAGAGGGTCTGTCACTTGTTCCATGGTCCTTCTGGTGTCACCAAGTCTTTCAAGCCTGAGGCTGGTGGTGAGAGGAAGGAGAGACAGACGGGAGCGAGGCCAAACCAAAGTGTCTTTCCCTCCTCACCTATTGCTTCTCCGTCTGACTAGTCTCCCAGGAATACAACACTGAGTCTCTCTCAGGAATACAACACTGAGTCTCTCCCAGGAATACAACACTGAGTCTCTCTCAGGAATACAACACTGAGTCTCTCTCAGGAATACAACACTGAGTCTCTCCCAGGAATACAACACTGAGTCTCTCAGGAATACAACACTGAGTCTATCCCAGGAACACAACACTGAGTCTCTCTCAGGAATACAACACTGAGTCTCTCCCAGGAATACAACACTGAGTCTCTCTCAGGAATACAACACTGAGTCTCTCTCAGGAATACAACACTGAGTCTCTCCCAGGAATACAACACTGAGTCTCTCTCAGGAATACAACACTGAGTCTCTCTCAGGAATACAACACTGAGTCTCTCTCAGGAATACAACACTGAGTCTCTCTCAGGAATACAACACTGAGTTTCTCGGGAATACAACACTGTGTCTCTCGGGAATACAACACTGTGTCTCTCGGGAATACAACACTGAGTCTCTCGGGAATACAACACTGAGTCTCTCTCAGGAATACAACACTGAGTCTCTCTCAGGAATACAACACTGAGTCTCTCTCAGGAATACAACACTGAGTCTCTCAGGAATACAACACTGAGTCTCTCTCAGGAATACAACACTGAGTCTCTCTCAGGAATACAACACTGAGTCTCTCTCAGGAATACAACACTGAGTCTCTCTCAGGAATACGACACTGAGTCTCTCTCAGGAATACGACACTGAGTCAGTCTCTCTCAGGAATACGACACTGAGTCTCTCTCTCTCGGGAATACGACACTGAGTCTCTCTCTCTCGGGAATACGACACTGAGTCTCTCTCTCAGGAATACGACACTATGTCTCTCTCTCGGGAATACGACACTGAGTCTCTCTCTCGGGAATACGACACTGAGTCTCTCTCGGGAATACGACACTGAGTCTCTCTCTCGGGAATACGACACTGAGTCTCTCTCTCGGGAATACGACACTGAGTCTCTCTCTCGGGAATACGACACTGAGTCTCTCTCTCGGGAATACGACACTGAGTCTCTCTCTCGGGAATACGACACTGAGTCTCTCTCGGGAATACGACACTGTGTCTCTCTCTCGGGAATACGACACTGAGTCTTGCGTGAAAGACCCTGTTATTTGTGCAAGTGATAAGAAGTAATCAGGTGGGCCTGTTTTATTACGTTTGCACCAGATCAAAGCATAACATTTTGTTTCTCCTTTTATGCTGAGTGGTTATCGAAAGGGAGAGAGCTGGAACGATTTTTCAAATAGGCTATGTTGAGGAATTCTCAATGGATGTAAAAACAGACTTTGTTTGCTTGTTGTTTGAGGCAAAGAAATAGAAATAGTATCAGATAACCAAAGGGGAACATTTTATAGTCCTACATTGCGCGCAGGCCAGGTAGACTAGGCCTAGTTCCATGCTTAATCAGGCCAGGTAGACTAGGCCTAGTTCCATGCATACTCAGGCCAGGTAGACTAGGCCTAGTTCCATGCATAATCAGGCCAGGTAGACTAGGCCTAGTTCCAATGCGTAATCAGGCCAGGTAGACTAGGCCTAGTTCCATGCGTAATCAGGCCAGGTAGACTAGGCCTAGTTCCAATGCGTAATCAGGCCAGGTAGACTAGGCCTAGTTCCATGCATAATCAGGCCAGGTAGACTAGGCCTAGTTCCATGCATACTCAGGCCAGGTAGACTAGGCCTAGTTCCATGCTTAATCAGGCCAGGTAGACTAGGCCTAGTTTCAATGCGTAATCAGGCCAGGTAGACTAGGCCTGGTTCCATGCGTAATCAGGCCAGGTAGACCAGGCCCTGGTTCCAATGCGTAATCAGGCCAGGTAGACTAGGCCTAGTTCCAATGCGTAATCAGGCCAGGTAGACTAGGCCTAGTTCCATGCGTAATCAGGCCAGGTAGACTAGGCCTAGTTCCAATGCGTAATCAGGCCAGGTAGACTAGGCCTAGTTCCATGCATAATCAGGCCAGGTAGACTAGGCCTAGTTCCATGCATACTCAGGCCAGGTAGACTAGGCCTTGTTCCATGCTTAATCAGGCCAGGTAGACTAGGCCTAGTTCCAATGCGTAATCAGGCCAGGTAGACTAGGCCTAGTTCCATGCGTAATCAGGCCAGGTAGACTAGGCCTAGTTCCATGCGTAATCAGGTCCGTGTCCTTACTCAAGAATGGAATTAAATCAAATCAAAACTTGTGTAGCAAAGGTTGTGTACTCTACAATGACAACGATAAGACTGGAATTATAATAATACATTGAATGAATTAACATAAATGAACGTAACCAAGCAAACATCGTAGATGATAAATTGTGGTAATTAACTGTAAATGTACTACTGGTGATACTGGTGTGCCATCCCCGCAGCCTCTACAATGGACTAGTCCACTGAGACAGGCCTCCACAATGGATTAGTCCACTGAGACAGGCCTCCACAATGGATTAGTCCACTGAGACAGGCCTCCACAATGGATTAGTCCACTGAGACAGGCCTCCACAATGGATTAGTCCTCTGAGACAGGCCTCCACAATGGATTAGTCCACTGAGACATGCCTCTACAATGGATTAGTCCACTGAGACAGGCCTCCACAATGGATTAGTCCACTCAGACAGGCCTCTACAATGGATTAGTCCACTGAGACAGGCCTCTACAATGGATTAGTCCACTGAGACAGGCCTCCACAATGGTTTAGTCCACTGAGACAGGCCTCTACAATGGTTTAGTCCACTGAGACAGGCCTCTACAATGGTTTAGTCCACTGAGACAGTCCTCCACAATGGATTAGTCCACTCAGACAGGCCTCCACAATGGATTAGTCCACTGAGACAGGCCTCTACAATGGATTAGTCCACTGAGACAGGCCTCTACAATGGATTAGTCCACTGAGACATGCCTCTACAATGGATTAGTCCACTGAGACAGGCCTCCACAATGGTTTAGTCCACTGAGACAGGCCTCTACAATGGTTTAGTCCACTGAGACAGGCCTCCACAATGGATTAGTCCACTGAGACAGGCCTCTACAATGGATTAGTCCAGATAGCCATCAGACTGCTAGATAGCCATCAGACTGCTAGATAGCCATCAGACTGCTAGATAGCCATCAGACTGCTAGATAGCCATCAGACTGCTAGATAGCCATTAGACTGCTAGATAGCCATTAGACTGCTAGATAGCCATCAGACTGCTAGATAGCCATCAGACTGCTAGATAGCCATCAGACTGCTAGATAGCCATTAGACTGCTAGATAAACATTACACTGCTAGATAGCCATTAGACTGCTAGATAGCCATCAGACTGCTAGATAAACATTACACTGCTAGATAGCCATTAGACTGCTAGAGAGCCATTAGACTGCTAGATAGCCATTAGACTGCTAAATAGCCATTAGACTGCTAGATAGCCATCAGACTGCCAGATAGCCATCAGACTGCCAGATAGCCATCAGACTGCCAGATAGCCATCAGACTGCTAGATAGCCATTAGACTGCTAGATAGCCATTAGACTGCTAGATAGCCATTAGACTGCTAGATAGCCATTAGACTGCTAGATAGCCATTAGACTGCTAGATAGCCATCAGACTGCTAGATAGCCATTAGACTGCTAGATAGCCATTAGACTGCTAGATAGCCATCAGACTGCTAGATAGCCATCAGACTGCTAGATAGCCATCAGACTGCTAGATAGCCATCAGACTGCTAGATAGCCATCAGACTGCTAGATAGCCATTAGACTGCTAGATAAACATTACACTGCTAGATAGCCATTAGACTGCTAGATAGCCATCAGACTGCTAGATAAACATTACACTGCTAGATAGCCATTAGACTGCTAGAGAGCCATTAGACTGCTAGAGAGCCATTAGACTGCTAAATAGCCATTAGACTGCTAGATAGCCATCAGACTGCTAGATAGCCATCAGACTGCTAGATAGCCATCAGACTGCTAGATAGCCATTAGACTGCTAGATAGCCATTAGACTGCTAGATAGCCATTAGACTGCTAGATAGCCATCAGACTGCCAGATAGCCATCAGACTGCCAGATAGCCATCAGACTGTCAGATAGCCATCAGACTGCCAGATAGCCATCAGACTGCCAGATAGCCATTAGACTGCTAGATAGCCATCAGACTGCTAGATAGCCATTAGACTGCTAGATAAACATTACACTGCTAGATAGCCATTAGACTGCTAGATAGCCATCAGACTGCTAGATAGCCATTAGGCTGCTAGATACACATTACACTGCTAGATAGCCATCAGACTGCTAGATAGCCATCAGACTGCTAGATAGCCATCAGACTGCTAGATAGCCATTAGACTGCTAGATAGCCATTAGACTGCTAGATAGCCATTAGACTGCTAGATAGCCATCAGACTGCTAGATAGCCATTAGACTGCTAGATAAACATTACACTGCTAGATAGCCATTAGACTGCTAGATAGCCATCAGACTGCTAGATAGCCATTAGACTGCTAGATAGCCATCAGACTGCCAGATAGCCATCAGACTGCTAGATAGCCATCAGACTGCTAGATAGCCATCAGACTGCTAGATAGCCATCAGACTGCTAGATAGCCATCAGACTGCTAGATAGCCATTAGACTGCTAGATAGCCATCAGACTGCTAGATAGCCATTAGACTGCTAGATAGCCATCAGACTGCTAGATAGCCATTAGACTGCTAGATAGCCATCAGACTGCTAGATAGTTAATGAATTGTTACCTGGAATATATGCACTGACTTTTGTGTTATTTTATTTATTTTAATGAATATGTTTTAATTGTATTGTTGGGATGGATCCGTAAGCATTTCACGGTGCATGTGCCGAATAAGATTGTTCTAGTTAAGAGCAGTACAGTAGGGTGGAGGTGGCTCAGTACGTCTGAAGACCCAGAAACAACACTGGCACAACACACACCTCCTCATACCTCTCCTCTCCTCCTCCTCCTCATCCTCATCCTCCTCCTCACACCTCTCCTCCTCCTCCTCCTCCTCCTCCTCCTCCTCACACCTCTCCTCCTCCTCCTCCTCCTCCTCACACCTCTCCTCCTCCTCCTCCTCCTCCTCCTCCTCACACCCTACCCCCCTCCTCCTCCTCCTCACACCCTAACCCCCTCTTCTCTTCACACCTTACCCTTCCTCTTCCTCCTCACACCCTACCCCCCTCCTCTTCTCCTCACACCCCTCCTCTTCTTTGTTTGATGTGTACCTCCTTTGAAAACGACCCCCTCTTCCTCATCCTTCCCTCCCTCCCACCCTTCTGGTGTTCCTGTTCATTTTCATTGATGCTCTCACATTTTCTGACTCACATCGTCTTTGTAAAATTGCAAGCTGTGCAGAGCGGAGTTCTGCTCTCCTCCTTCTGAAGGGGAACAGGCTAATGGAAGAGTTGGTTGGGGAGTTCTCTCATTGATCCTCCTGTAATCTCGTTTAGTTTCTGTCTTCTCCTCTATTCTCCTGGGAGCAGGAAGGTAGCATGGAGACATACATAATCCTGGTACTTTCCCCCCTCCTTAGTCCTTACTGCTACAGAACACACTACACCCCACCCTGCCTCCATATCTGACCCCCTCCTTAGTCCTTACTGTAGCCGCCTCAACCTGTGAACATAACAGGACCCATCTCAGTGAACAGGACAGGACCCATCTCAGTGAACATAACAGGACCTATCTCAGTGAACATAACAGGACCTTCTCAGTGAACAGGACAGGACCCATCTCAGTGAACAGGACAGGACCCATCTCAGTGAACAGGACAGGACCCATCTCAGTGAACAGGACAGGACCCGTCTCAGTGAACAGGACAGGACCCGTCTCAGTGAACAGGACAGGGCCCGTCTCAGTGAACAGGACAGGACCCATCTCAGCGAACAGGACAGGACCCATTTCAGTGAACAGGACAGGACCCATCTCAGTGAACAGGACAGGACCCATCTCAGTGAACAGGACAGGACCCATTTCAGTGAACAAAACAGGACCCATTTCAGTTAACAGGACAGGATCCATCTTAGCGAACATGACAGGATCCATCTCAGCGAACATGACAGGATCCATCTCAGCGAACATGACAGGACCCATCTCAGCAAACAGGACAGGACCCATCTCAGTGAACAGGACAGGACCCATTTCAGTGAACAGGACAGGACCCATTTCAGTGAACAGGACAGGACCCATTTCAGTGAACAGGACAGGACCCATTTCAGTGAACAGGACATGACCCATTTCAGCGAACAGGACAGGACCCATCTCAGCGAACAGGACAGGACCCATTTCAGCGAACAGGACAGGACCCATTTCAGTGAACAGGACATAACCCATTTCAGTGAACAGGACATAACCCATCTCAGTGAACAGGACAGGACCCATCTCAGTGAACAGGACAGTGAACGTGCGACTACAATAACACAATAGTTGTTTACCCAGACCTTTGAGTTATAACTATAAATATTTGTCAGAAAGGTGTATATTTTAGGATGGCTTAACGGTTTAGGTTTTTTCCTGAGTAGATCTGTTCAGTGCCTGGTCTCTTAGTGTGGTCAGAAACCTCACCGACTTTGTTATTGTTGCTGTTGGAGAGTTTTATTCAATCTTTTTTATTTTTCTTCTTTTCTGTCATATCTTCTCATGAACCCTGATTTTTGAAATATGGTGTGAAGCTTTGCTAACGTTGTCGATCTGTATCTCCGTCCCATGATCGTGATGTTAATTGTGACATTATGATTCCTCTTTCTGATAGGATCCATGTGTCCCCTCGAACCAGTCTTTTGACGCCTCTATCAGCGGCCCAGCCAGATCAGCTAACACCTCAGCCCAGCCGCCTGTGGTCAACAACACCGTCTATCAGAGATCTAATGGTGAGTTAGCACACACCTGTGCTAGTTAGCGTGCTAGCACATAGCATCTACATGTCAGCGTGTCTACTGTATATTTGACACCTGTGCTAGTTAGCGTGATAGCACATAGCATCTACATGTCAGCGTGTCTACTGTATATTTGACACCTGTGCTAGTTAGCGTGATAGCACATAGCATCTACATGTCAGCGTGTCTACTGTATATTTGACACCTGTGCTAGTTAGCGTGATAGCACATAGCATCTACATGTCAGCGTGTCTACTGTATATTTGACACCTGTGCTAGTTAGCGTGATAGCACATAGCATCTACATGTCAGCGTGTCTACTGTATATTTGACACCTGTGCTAGTTAGCGTGATAGCACATAGCATCTACATGTCAGCGTGTCTATTGTATATTTGACACCTGTGCTAGTTAGCGTGATAGCACATAGCATCTACATGTCAGCGTGTCTACTGTATATTTGACACCTGTGCTAGTTAGCGTGATAGCACATAGCATCTACATGTCAGCGTGTCTACTGTATATTTGACACCTGTGCTAGTTAGCGTGATAGCACATAGCATCTACATGTCAGCGTGTCTATTGTATATTTGACACCTGTGCTAGTTAGCGTGATAGCACATAGCATCTACATGTCAGCGTGTCTACTGTATATTTGACACCTGTGCTAGTTAGCGTGATAGCACATAGCATCTACATGTCAGCGTGTCTACTGTATATTTGACACCTGTGCTAGTTAGCGTGATAGCACATAGCATCTACATGTCAGCGTGTCTACTGTATATTTGACACCTGTGCTAGTTAGCGTGATAGCACATAGCATCTACATGTCAGCATGTCTACTGTATATTTGACACGGTGCTAGTGTCAGCATTTTTTCCCTCTTCTTCGTCTTTCACGGTTACATTAGTGTTAAGTGTTAAATATAGCTGCCTTACCTAGCTGCCTTACCTAGCTGTAGTTCACATGTTTACTCAGAGCACCAACCAGCCAGACAACACAACACCATGTTTATTCTTGGATATAATGATGTTTTTTTTATAGTTCTCGCTCTCAGAACCAACAACTCTTCAATAGAGGCAGAAGCTTTGAGAGGTACACCCTTACAAGAGGAAATTCAGATCACAACATTCTCTCTCTCTCTCTCTCTCTCTCTCTCTCTCTCTCTCTCTCTCTCTCTCTCTCTCTCTCTCTGTGTCTGTCTGTCTGTCTCTCTCTCTCTCTCTCTCTCTCTCTCTCTCTATTTCTATAAATATATATATATATAATTAGATATATCTGTCTCTTTGATTTGGATAAACAATCCTGACCTTGGAATCGTTAATGTTGATGTAATGAATTGTATCTAGGGCATGTTATTAGCATACAGTGTTTGTAGTGTGCTAGACTACTTAACATTTGTCCCTCTATAAAATGGCACCCTATTCTCCATATATAGTGCACTACTTTTTGAGTAGGGCCCATAGGGATCTGGTCTAAAGTAGGACACTATGTAGGGAATAGGGTGTCGTCTGAGACATACCAAGTGTCTAATGAACTAGTCCACATTTCGTATGTATAATACCAAGAGGGTGTTGCAGCACAGTCAGCGAAGTCACAATTAAACACATTTTTACACCGGCATATGTAGAATAATACATTCAAGTAGTTAATGATATCTTACATATGTATATATGCTGATATCTGTTAACCAGATGTTCTCTGGAGATTTACCCTTTCCTAATTACAAGATCAAAGGACGAAATGAAGGCTGGTCTTTGTAGGCCAAGTCAAATTGAATCTGGTAGGCCAAGTCTGGTAGTAATCTGGTAGTATTGCTAGCTCTGCTAGTAATCTGGTAGTATTGCTAGCTCTGCTAGTAATCTGGTAGTATTGCTAGCTCTGCTAGTAATCTGGTAGTATTACTAGCTCTGGTAGTAATCTGGTAGTATTGCTAGCTCTGGTAGTAATCTGGTAGTATTGCTAGCTCTGGTAGTAATCTGGTAGTATTGCTAGCTCTGGTAGTAATCTGGTAGTATTGCTAGCTCTGGTAGTAATCTGGTAGTATTGCTAGCTCTGGTAGTAATCTGGTAGTATTGCTAGCTCTGGTAGTAATCTGGTAGTATTGCTAGCTCTGGTAGTAATCTGGTAGTATTACTAGCTCTGGTAGTAATCTGGTAGTATTGCTAGCTCTGGTAGTAATCTGGTAGTATTGCTAGCTCTGGTAGTAATCTGGTAGTATTGCTAGCTCTGGTAGTAATCTGGTAGTATTGCTAGCTCTGGTAGTAATCTGGTAGTATTGCTAGCTCTGGTAGTAATCTGGTAGTATTGCTAGCTCTGGTAGTAATCTGGTAGTATTGCTAGCTCTGGTAGTAATCTGGTAGTATTGCTAGCTCTGCTAGTAATCTGGTAGTATTGCTAGCTCTGGTAGTAATCTGGTAGTATTGCTAGCTCTGGTAGTAATCTGGTAGTATTACTAGCTCTGGTAGTAATCTGGTAGTATTGCTAGCTCTGGCCTTAAAGCCACACTCTGTCATTTGCCCAAATCCATCTACAGTGGCTTTAAACTGATTTCACAGCCCTGGACCTTTTCCACATTTTGAATTTAAAATGGATTAAATAGAGATGTTGTGCCTCTGATTCACACACAATACACCACAATGTCCAAGTGGATTTTTTTACAAATGAATAAACATTTTAAAAATGAAATGTCTACAGTCAATAAGTATTCAACCCCGTTGTTATGGCAAGCCTAAATAAGTTCAGGTGTAAATTTCTTAACAAGTCACATTTACGTTTATGGCCTCAATCTGTGTGCAATAAAAGTGGTTAACATGGGTTTGTGAATGACTACCTCATCTCTGTACCCCAACACATGTAATTATCTTTAAGGTGCCTCAGTTGAGTAGGGAATTTCGAGCACAGATTCAACCACAAAGACCAGGAAGGTTTTCCAATGCCTCACAAAGAAGGACACACCTATTGGTAAACAATACACCCAGTCACTACAAAGATACAGGCGTCCTTCCTAACTCAGTTGCCGGTAGAGGAAGGACACCGCTCTTGGATTTGACAATGAAGCCAATGAGGATGAGTTTAATTGCTGTGATCGGAGAAAAACTGAGGATGGATCAACAGCATTGCAGTTAATCCACAATACTAAACCTAAATGACAGAGTGAAAAGAAGGAAGTCCTGTACAGACGAAACAATATTCCAAAATGCACATCCTGCTTTGCGATAAGGCACTAAAGGAACTTTTTCAGGTGAATACAAAGTGTTATGTTTGGGGCAAATACAGCACATCACTGAGTGCCACTTCATATTTTCAAGTGTAGTGATGAGTGCATCATGTTATGGATATGCATCGTCATCGACAAGGACTACACATCTGTTTTTCCTCTCTTTAACAATAAACAGAGTAGAGCGGAGCACAGGTAAAATCCTAGAGGAAAACCTGGTTCAGTCTGCTTTCCACCAGACACTGGGAGTCAAATTCACCTTTCAGCGGGACAGGATACCTAAAACACAGGGCCAAATATACACTGGAGTTGCTTACCAAGATGACATTTTTAATGTTCCCTGAGTGGGCTAGTTACAGTTTTGACATACATTGGCTTGAATATCTATGGCAAGACTTGGAAATGGCTGTCTAGCAATGATCATAAACCAACTTCACTGAGCTTGAAGAGTTTATTTTATTAGAATGGCCAAATGTTGTACAATCCAAGTGTGTGTTAAAGCAGGGATCTTCTCTGTGCCGCTCTGCAAACACTCTAGCAGATACATATGGATGTGATGGTGTGTGGAGGTGTGGAATGTGAGAGAAAGAAAGAGACAACTGTGGAGAGAGATAGAAAGAGTGAGCGAGAGAGATGGTGAAAGAGAAGGAGAGAGGGACAACGAGAGAGAGAGAGGTAGATAGCGAGAGGGAGAGAGAGAGAGACTTACCCCAAAAGACTCACAGCTGTAATCGCTGCCAAAGGTGATGAATACTTTATGAAGGCACTGTATGATTGAATGTTTCTGTAGAGCACCGTGGAGGATAAAGTGGATTAACTGATGTTCAGAATGTTTCTGTAGAGCACCGTGGAGGATAAAGAGAATTAACTGATGTTCAGAATGTTTCTGTAGAGCACCGTGGAGGATAAAGAGGATTAACTGATGTTCAGAATGTTTCTGTAGAGCACCGTGGAGGATAAAGTGGATTAACTGATGTTCAGAATGTTTCTGTAGAGCACCGTGGAGGATAAAGAGGATTAACTGATGTTCAGAATGTTTCTGTAGAGCACCGTGGAGGATAAAGAGGATTAACTGATGTTCAGAATGTTTCTGTAGAGCACCGTGGAGGATAAAGTGGATTAACTGATGTTCAGAATGTTTCTGTAGAGCACCGTGGAGGATAAAGAGGATTAACTGATGTTCAGAATGTTTCTGTAGAGCACCGTGGAGGATAAAGTGAATTAACTGATGTTCAGAATGTTTCTGTAGAGCACCGTGGAGGATAAAGAGAATTAACTGATGTTCAGAATGTTTCTGTAGAGCACCGTGGAGGATAAAGTGGATTAACTGATGTTCAGAATGTTTCTGTAGAGCACCGTGGAGGATAAAGTGGATTAACTGATGTTCAGAATGTTTCTGTAGAGCACCGTGGAGGATAAAGTGGATTAACTGATGTTCAGAATGTTTCTGTAGAGCACCGTGGAGGATAAAGAGAATTAACTGATGTTCAGAATGTTTCTGTAGAGCACCGTGGAGGATAAAGTGAATTAACTGATGTTCAGAATGTTTCTGTAGAGCACCGTGGAGGATAAAGAGAATTAACTGATGTTCAGAATGTTTCTGTAGAGCACCGTGGAGGATAAAGTGGATTAACTGATGTTCAGAATGTTTCTGTAGAGCACCGTGGAGGATAAAGTGGATTAACTGATGTTCAGAATGTTTCTGTAGAGCAATCGTGGAGGATAAAGAGAATTAACTGATGTTCAGAATGTTTCTGTAGAGCACCGTGGAGGATAAAGAGAATTAACTGATGTTCAGAATGTTTCTGTAGAGCACCGTGGAGGATAAAGAGAATTAACTGATGTTCAGAATGTTTCTGTAGAGCACCGTGGAGGATAAAGAGGATTAACTGATGTTCAGAATGTTTCTGTAGAGCACCGTGGAGGATAAAGAGAATTAACTGATGTTCAGAATGTTTCTGTAGAGCACCGTGGAGGATAAAGAGAATTAACTGATGTTCAGAATGTTTCTGTAGAGCACCGTGGAGGATAAAGTGAATTAACTGATGTTCAGAATGTTTCTGTAGAGCACCGTGGAGGATAAAGAGGATTAACTGATGTTCAGAATGTTTCTGTAGAGCACCGTGGAGGATAAAGTGGATTAACTGATGTTCAGAATGTTTCTGTAGAGCACCGTGGAGGATAAAGAGGATTAACTGATGTTCAGAATGTTTCTGTAGAGCACCGTGGAGGATAAAGTGAATTAACTGATGTTCAGAATGTTTCTGTAGAGCACCGTGGAGGATAAAGAGAATTAACTGATGTTCAGAATGTTTCTGTAGAGCACCGTGGAGGATAAAGTGGATTAACTGATGTTCAGAATGTTTCTGTAGAGCACCGTGGAGGATAAAGTGGATTAACTGATGTTCAGAATGTTTCTGTAGAGCACCGTGGAGGATAAAGTGGATTAACTGATGTTCAGAATGTTTCTGTAGAGCACCGTGGAGGATAAAGAGAATTAACTGATGTTCAGAATGTTTCTGTAGAGCACCGTGGAGGATAAAGTGAATTAACTGATGTTCAGAATGTTTCTGTAGAGCACCGTGGAGGATAAAGAGAATTAACTGATGTTCAGAATGTTTCTGTAGAGCACCGTGGAGGATAAAGTGGATTAACTGATGTTCAGAATGTTTCTGTAGAGCACCGTGGAGGATAAAGTGGATTAACTGATGTTCAGAATGTTTCTGTAGAGCACCGTGGAGGATAAAGAGAATTAACTGATGTTCAGAATGTTTCTGTAGAGCACCGTGGAGGATAAAGAGAATTAACTGATGTTCAGAATGTTTCTGTAGAGCACCGTGGAGGATAAAGAGAATTAACTGATGTTCAGAATGTTTCTGTAGAGCACCGTGGAGGATAAAGAGGATTAACTGATGTTCAGAATGTTTCTGTAGAGCACCGTGGAGGATAAAGAGAATTAACTGATGTTCAGAATGTTTCTGTAGAGCACCGTGGAGGATAAAGAGAATTAACTGATGTTCAGAATGTTTCTGTAGAGCACCGTGGAGGATAAAGTGAATTAACTGATGTTCAGAATGTTTCTGTAGAGCACCGTGGAGGATAAAGAGGATTAACTGATGTTCAGAATGTTTCTGTAGAGCAATCGTGGAGGATAAAGTGGATTAACTGATGTTCAGAATGTTTCTGTAGAGCAATCGTGGAGGATAAAGAGAATTAACTGATGTTCAGAATGTTTCTGTAGAGCACCGTGGAGGATAAAGAGAATTAACTGATGTTCAGAATGTTTCTGTAGAGCAATCGTGGAGGATAAAGTGAATTAACTGATGTTCAGAATGTTTCTGTAGAGCACCGTGGAGGATAAAGAGGATTAACTGATGTTCAGAATGTTTCTGTAGAGCACCGTGGAGGATAAAGTGGATTAACTGATGTTCAGAATGTTTCTGTAGAGCACCGTGGAGGATAAAGAGAATTAACTGATGTTCAGAATGTTTCTGTAGAGCACCGTGGAGGATAAAGAGAATTAACTGATGTTCAGAATGTTTCTGTAGAGCACCGTGGAGGATAAAGTGGATTAACTGATGTTCAGAATGTTTCTGTAGAGCACCGTGGAGGATAAAGTGGATTAACTGATGTTCAGAATGTTTCTGTAGAGCACCGTGGAGGATAAAGAGGATTAACTGATGTTCAGAATGTTTCTGTAGAGCACCGTGGAGGATAAAGTGGATTAACTGATGTTCAGAATGTTTCTGTAGAGCACCGTGGAGGATAAAGTGGATTAACTGATGTTCAGAATGTTTCTGTAGAGCACCGTGGAGGATAAAGTGGATTAACTGATGTTCAGAATGTTTCTGTAGAGCACCAAATACTATAAAGAGGATTAACTGATGTTCAGAATGTTTCTGTAGAGCACCGTGGAGGATAAAGAGGATTAACTGATGTTCAGAATGTTTCTGTAGAGCACCGTGGTTCAGAACACGTCCATGTTATGACTGAAACCCAGTAGGACATTGATCTGTTTCAGCTCACCCAGTCTTTCCAGTAATACATACCACCACCACACACAGCCGGCTGACGTGAACAACTTATCATGTTGATGGCATACTGTTATGAGATAAGAGGATGTTTAAACCTCCGTGGGGAACAACACTTGCGGTAGTGAAGCTAAGTAAATAAGACGCCGTGTAGGTGATGGATTAATAGCTCTTTGCGTTAAAGCAGGGATATTAATCATATCCTCTGTGCCGCTCTGCAAACTCTATAGCAGATACCTATGCATGTGATAGTGTGTGGAGAGGTGGAAGGCGAGAGAGAGAGAGAGAGAGAGAGAGAGAGAGAGAGAGAGAGAGAGAGAGAGAGAGAGAGAGAGAGAGAGAGAGAGAGAGAGAGAGAGAGAGAGAGAGAGAGAGAGAGAGAGAGAGAGAGAGAGAGAGAGAGAGTTTGAGTTTTAAATAATCTTTATTGGGTCTGGGAACCCACAACACAGTAAACATTCATACAAAACCATATTTGCACATCACTTTAAAAACACAACTCCAGATCCTCCTCCAATGTAACTAAACAAAACAGCCTCTGAATACCCCATATACTCATAAACAGATCAATGTTGTTAACAAGTTTATAATAGGCAAACTCAACCCTCAGTCTCGCTGCCAACATTCCCTCCAGCATTCCCACCACATCCACAGACCCCTGTCCCGAATACTGTTCTTTCGGGTCTTCCATATCGCTAATTTAGCTGCCCCCAACACAAAATTAAGCAACATACACACACCCTTCGACTAAACCTGTACTTTAGCCCAAATATAAACACTTGAGAAGAGAAAACCTCTCCCAGAGCTGAGAACCAGCTATTGATCAGGTCAATCATCCCGACCAACCTGGGACACTGTAAAAACAGATGTGCCAGAGATTCAGACTCAGCACAGAATGGACACCCTTCCCCAACTGTCGGGTCCAGGTGTACCAGATGCATATTAGTGGCTATAGCTCCATGTATTATCCTCCATTGGAGGTCAGCTGTCCTCTTTTCAATAGGCAGTTTGTATAAAGTCCTCCAACAGCCTTTTGGGGATGCACCTGGACCAAACACACCCGCCCACCTCGTCGATTTTACCCCTTCCAGGGAAGAGGCATGGGACACTTTCACACATATTCTGTACAAGGCCTTCTTTCCCACCTCCTTGAACTCCCCAGCTCCGGGGTATGGAAGGAAAGCAGCATCCCACGTCTTCCTCGAATGCCCCGCCGCAGCTCTAACAATCAGTGCAGGGAACACATAGTCCAGACCCTCCTTCCACCGATCAGAATTGGAAGTGTCAGTCACATACTGCAGATGAAGTACTGGCAGGGAATCACAGACCTCAGCGACTACCTTCCTCAGTAGGCGAGATGATCGGATCCCGCTCTTTCTCCCAGCTCCTCCAACGATCTGCTCCTACTCCGCATCAGATGACCCAGCTTGGTACACCCCACACCTAACAGGCATGAGCGTAGGCTGGCTGAACCCAGAACACGGGACTGGATGGCAGTGTTGTAAAACAGAGGCTCTTCAAAAAGCCACATCCCTGGTGGCGTACCGGCCTTATGGGACTTTACAAGAACTCTCCAAGCCTGCATAACAGACTCATAGAATGGAGTCAGGCCAGACAACTCATCCCCCGCTTTAAGAGGAAAAGGTGCTTGCCCAAACAGCCCGCTCTCCTCATCAATGTGTAGGCTGTATCCACCCAGCTAGAACCGTCACAGTACAACAGTCTCTGGGCTGCTTGAAGCCGGAAAGCCATGATCCTGGAAGAAATGTCCACCAGGCCTTGCCCACCCTCATGCAGTGGCAGGTACAGGGCTGCAGCTTTGATCCAATGTTGTCCAGACCAGAAGAAATTGACAAGGGTCCTCTGAAGCTCTTGTATCAGATCCCCCGGTGGCTGCAGTATTATTAGTCTGTGCCACAGGGTAGAGGCAGCAAGATTGTTAGCTACCAGCACCCTTCCCCTATAAGACAGCTGAGGTAGCACCCATTTCCACCTTGACAGTCTGGCACACACTTTCTCCACTACACCCTCCCAGTTCTTTTTCTGAAAGACATCAGAGCCTAGAAAAACCCCCAAAGTCTTCATCCCTTCTCTGCCCCACTGAAGCCCCCCAGGTAACTGTGGAACGGACCCCGTCTGAAGCTGACCTGCCCACAGCGCTTCACTCTTTTCCCAATTGACTCTAGCTGAGGAGGCCCCCTCATACACCTTTAAAGCGTTTGAGAGAACCTTAACATCCTCATCCCCTGTAATAAAAACTGTCACGTCATCTGCATACGCAGACAGTGCTATCGTGGGACCCTTCATTACACCTGGCACAGAGAAACCAGTAAGCCTCGCTCTTAAAAAACAAAGCATTGGCTCAATTGCCAGGCTATATAACTGCCCTGAAATTGGGCATCCCTGCCTGATGCCCCTTTGGACAGGGATGGGGCAACTCAACCCCCCACCTTCACCATACATGAGGCCCCAGCATACAGTAAACTCATCCAAGACAAAAACATCCCCAAACCCAAAGGCTTTCATTGTTGTGAACAAGTACTGGTGGTCCACACGATCAAAAGCCTTCTCCTTATCCAAAAAAAGTAAACCCACATTTACATCAGACAGTTTACAAATGTCTAAAACATCT
Source organism: Brachymystax lenok tsinlingensis (assembly GCA_030435695.1). Classification (NCBI taxonomy): domain Eukaryota; kingdom Metazoa; phylum Chordata; class Actinopteri; order Salmoniformes; family Salmonidae; genus Brachymystax; species Brachymystax lenok. The sequence goes on along the minus strand of CM059781.1, from coordinate 2,553,854 downwards.
CTTATTAGAAACAAATTGTCAACAATAGAGCGATCAGGTACACAGTAAGACTGGTCCTTGTGGACCAACAATCCCAGATACTCTTTCAACCTGTTTGAGAGACATTTAGATACAATTTTATATTCTGCGCACAGCAAAGCAACAGGTCTCCAATTTTTTATCAGAGCCAAATCCCCCTTTTTTGGCAACAATGAAAGCACCACACGTTGACAGGATACAGGAAGAGAACCCTCATGAAAGGATTCACACACCACTTCATAAAAATCCTCCCCAATAGACCGCCAAAAGTGCTTGTAGAACTCAGATGGTAAACCATCGATGCCAGGGGCTCGGCCTGTTGAGAGCTGCATAACTGCTGTGGACAGCTCCTGCAAAGTAATGTCAGAGTCTAAAGCAACTCTCTGCTCAGGACCCAGCTGAGGAAGACCGTGTAGCAACTGTTCAGTACACAGAGAATCACAATCCTCCGCCTTATAGAGGGCAGAGTAGAAATCCACAGCATGTTGGCGCATTTCGCTGTCATCCGTGGTCACCTTCCCATCAGGGAGGCGAAGGCAGACCATCTGTTTACGTTGCAATGTTGACTGTCCTAGGTTAAAGAAAAAGTGCTAGGGGCATCCATATCCTTGAGGGTAGCAAACGAGACCTAATCAAGGCACCCTTCACTCTTTCGTAGAAAGCGACTTCAGTTCATGTCTCCTGTCCTGTAAGTTCATAGCTAGTCCAGGGTCATTCTGAGTGAGCAACTTCAATTCAATAGACTTGATGTCCTGTTCAAGGGCCCTGATAGTCTCTTGAACTTCAATACGTGACAGAGCAGTATACTGTTGACAAAAGACTCGTATTTGGGCCTTCCCAACCTCCCACCATTGTCTCAAGGAATCAAAATTCCCTTTTGTAACCCTCCATTTTCCCAAAACAACAAAACCTTTCACAAAACATGACATCATGTAGCAATTTAACATTAAAATACCAGTAAGGTGATGACCTTCGTGGACAGGACAAGTGAATATCAACAGTAGCAATATGGTGATCAGAGAACCCCACAGGAGTAATGTCACACCTTCCAACCCTACTACAATATTGCTCAGATACATATAACCTGTCTAGCCTTGCTGCACTGACATGACCTTCATTAACTTTGAGCCAGGTGTACTGCCTAACTTTAGCATTCCTTACTCTCCACACATCAGAAAGCTCCAACTCAGTTAATAGACCAGACAGACAAGTTGCTGACCGCAGGGGAGGTTCTTCAGCAGTGCGATCAACAGTAAAATCCACTGTACAGTTCCAGTCCCCCCATAAAACCAGACACCCCTCTTGGTCACACTGTCTTAAGGTTTCCTTTATTTGATTAAATATAGCAATACGCTCTGTGCCCTCATTAGGAGCATATACATTCAAAAAAACAAACAAGAAACCCATTATATCCACCTTGACCAATAAAACCCGACCCTTGACAATCTCTGTTGTAGATACCACAGTCACCCCTAAGCCTGAGGAAAACAAGATTGCCACCCCAGCACTGAAATTAGTACCATGACTGAGTATATGCTGCCCTCCCACCACATACCCCAGTCAACCTCATTAGCCTCATCACTATGTGTCTCCTGCAGAAAAACTACATGAAGCCTTTTCTGTTTTATTACTTCTAATACCCAAGCCCTCTTATTCCTGTCCCTTCCCCCATTAATATTGAGAGAACCTCCCCTTAGTACCTCCATATAGAAAAGAGAAAGGAAAAGCAGAAGAAACCACAGAGAAACCAAAGAGAAAGAAACACACCTATGAGGCATGATCATCATCATTATTTAAATTTTCTCTTAACCAATCCACGTTTCCCAGTGCCTTTTGCTGCTGTGACAGCAGTAACAAATTTCCTCAAGCGAAAACGCTTCTTCTCACTCAACTGGTCTAACCCCACCGTCTTCTGTAACATCACAGCTGACCTCACAAACTTATCAACGTCAAAAAAGTCTGCCAATTTGACAGATTTCCCAAAAGTCTGATCCAGGAACCCATTTATCTCCTCTAGATTATAAATTGAGTCGTCACCAGCTGCTTTCGTATCAACAGAGATATCCATATCCTTCTCCTGATCCTCCTCAGCTGAGGCCACAGACCCCTGAGTCCCCTCTACCACATCCCCCTCAACACTCCCTACTTGCACCCCATCACTCGTACCAGGCATCTCCTCCACTACCTGGGAGCCTGGCTCCACATGAGCCCCTCCTGTACCCCATTGCTCATAGTGGGCATCTCCTCCACTACCTGGGAGCCTAGCTCCACATGAACCCCCTCCTGTACACCATTACTCATAGTGGGCATCTCCTCCACTACCTGGGAGCCTAGGCTCACATGAACCCCTCCTGTACCCCAGCACTCATACTGGCCAACTCCTCACCGGTTTGAGGAAAAGTCTCTTCAGATCCATCCGTAGTTTCTATAGCTATATTTTCCTGATGCATAACATTTCCCTCTGGTACACGCTGGAAAACAGTTCCCTCAACACGGACAACTTGTTCCTCAGCAACAGGTGCTTGTGGCTGCTCTACGCTGTCGGCCCACCTCTCCCTACATCAGTGGGCCCGGGCGTTAAGAGGACCACCTGCGCCCCTCCCTCCGCCTTCTCCTTTTCGGGCAAGCATGTAAACATGGCCAACATCCCCACACTCAAAACACCGTTGACTACCCGTACTAGCATAAACCATATACAGTCTGTTGTCATACTTAACTTTAAACGATAACTCCAAAGTCTGCTCGAGAATCCAAAAACATAAACACCTGTCGCCAAACGACATAACCTGTTTCAACGCCGGTGTTTGCAACCCAACGGGACAATCTTAATTGAGCTTGCAAACTTCCCAAACCGCAATAACTCGCTCCAATAGCTCATTGGGAATAAACGGCGGTACATTTGAAATTGTTACCCTTGTTGACGGAGAAAAAAGCGGCGTGACTTGAATAAACATTCCTTTAAGAAGTACGCCATGCTCAACCATACGATCAACAAGGCTCTTCTTTAAGGAAAACCACCACCGCTTTATTCATCCGTGGCGCATAAGCAATATTCTCATATCCTACCTTCTCTCCTACGGCGACCAGAAACTCCTCCACCGTGACAGTAGCTTCAGTAACACACCTAAAGCCGTGTCGAAGTGACAGGGACGGGCGTCCCGCTCGGGTAGCCATCCCGCCAATGTCAGGGTAGTTTCGACACGAAAAAAACAATATAATTAATTCTACCACAACAAGTAAATAAAAATAATAACCTTAATCATGCATAGAAGAAAAGGAAAATCGAAAGAAGACCCAGGATATCTAACTCTTCACAACACTGCCACGCACTCACTCTCACAATTCCCAGCATGCAGAGAGAGAGAGAGAGAGAGAGAGAGAGAGAGAGAGAGAGAGAGAGAGAGAGAGAGGAAATGAAAGTGTAGAGACATTGAGTAAGGCAGCTAGCGAGAGGATGAGAGCAGCTGAGGAAGGACTCACTTTTGTTTCAGTCACTTTAACGTCAGTTCATCACAGAGGAGATGGAGTGCAGCGAGGCTGGTTGTGATGCATCATACCGTGCACACACACACGGACACACATGGACACACACACACGCTGCTCAACACCCTCACCGCTCCACACATGCAATCAGATATGTACTAAGGATGATAATAGCTAGCCATGTGAGGCAGGCATCATTGTGTGTGTTATAAGGAATGATGACTGTGTCTGTTATAAGGAATGATGACTGTGTGTTTGTGTGTTATAAGGAATGATGAATGTGTGTGTGTGTGTTATAAGGAATGATGAGTGTGTGTGTGTGTGTGTGTGTTATAAGGAATGATGAGTGTGTGTGTGTGATAATGAATGATGAGTGTGTGTGTGTGTGTGATAATGAATGATGAGTGTGTGTGTGTGTGTGTGATAATGAATGATGAGTGTGTGTGTGTGTGTGTGTTATAAGGAATGATGAGTGTGTGTGTGTGATAATGAATGATGAGTGTTTGTGTGTGTGTGTGATAATGAATGATGAGTGTGTGTGTGTGTGTGTGATAATGAATGATGAGTGTGTGTGTGTGTGTGTTATAAGGAATGATGAATGTGTGTGTGTGATAATGAATGATGAGTGTTTGTGTGTGTGTGTGTGTGTGTGTGTGAATGATGAGTGTTTGTGCTGTAGTCAGTGCTGTATCAATGTGTCAGTGGGGATTTCTCCTCTTACTGAGCCTCATGCAGCTCCTCCATCAAACAGACAGAAACCCACACTGCACACACACGCACGCACACACACAACCACACACACACACACAGTGATTTCTCTACTATTGAAATCCCTGGGTGGGTGTTTTTTTGGGCTGCCAAATAGTGTAAACATAAATATATTTGAAATGCTTTTTTTGAATGGAACAACACTTTAACCTTAAATCAACTAAAACATTTAAATATATAAAGTATGTAGAAAAGAGAATGCACCTGTATATTTTAATATTATATAATTGTGTGGTGTGTTGGGTTGTGTGTTGGGTTGTGTGGTGTGTTGGGTTGTGTGTTGGGTTGGGTTGGGTTGTGTGGTGTGTTGTGTGTTGTGGTGTGTGTTGGGTTGTGTGTTGGGTTGTGTGTTGGGTTGTGTGTTGGGTTGGGTTGTGTGTTGTGTGGTGTGGTGTGTTGGGTTGTGTGGTGTGTTGGGTTGTGTGTTGGGTTGGGTTGTGTGTTGGGTTGGGTTGTGTGTTGTGTGGTGTGGTGTGTTGGGTTGTGTGTTGGGTTGGGTTGTGTGTTGGGTTGTGTGTTGGGTTGGGTTGTGTGTTGGGTTGTGTGTGTGTGTGGGTTGGGTTGTGTGGTGTGTTGTGTGTTGGGTTGTGTGTTGGGTTGTGTGTTGGGTTGTGTGTTGGGTTGTGTGTTGGGTTGTGTGTTGGGTTGTGTGTTGGGTTGTGTGGTGTGTTGGGTTGTGTGTTGGGTTGTGTGGTGTATAGGTCGACCGTTTGATCGGCTGGGCCGTACACTACTGTACATATCTACTCCGTACACTACTGCACATATCTACTCCATACACTACTGTACATATCTACTCCGTACACTACTGCACATATCTACTCCGTACACTACTGCACATATCTACTCCGTACACTACTGTACATATCTACTCTGTACACTACTATATGTTTCTACTCCGTACACTACTGCACATATCTACTCCGTACACTACTGTACATATCTACTCTGTACACTACTATATGTATCTACTGCGTACACTACTGCACATATCTACTCCGTACACTACTATATGTATCTACTCCGTACACTACTGCACATATCTACTCCGTACACTACTGCACATATCTACTCCGTACACTACTGCACATATCTACTCCGTACACTACTGTACGTATCTACTCTGTACACTGCTGTACATAGCTACTCCGTACACTACTGTACATAGCTACTCCGTACACTACTGTACGTATCTACTCCGTACACTACTGTAGATATCTACTCCGTACACTACTGTAGATATCTACTCCGTACACTACTGCACATATCTACTCCGTACACTACTGCACATATCTACTCCGTACACTACTGTACATAGCTACTCCGTACACTACTGTACATAGCTACTCCGTACACTACTTAATATACACAGATGATCGTATGTGCGTATGAACACAGTCTGACCAAACATTCGGTCCGAATGTAAGTCACTAATGGATAAGAGTGTCTGCTAAATTACTGAAATGGAAATGAAATATAAAGATGTTGAAGTGCATTGTTATATTCAAGCTGATATCCACACCAATATCTCTTTCCACAGAATCACCTGAACCCTTCAGTTCTGCCCTTGACCCCTGGTACACAACTCTCAGCCCAGATTAAAACCATTCAGAATGATTTTCCGTTATCACCAGAAATACACCAGACATGAATTCATCTCCTTAAATAACAACCTATTTCAATGGAGACTTTCCGTGTAATGTTTTCCGATGGTTGCTCTGTGCTCTCTCTCTCTCCTCCTCTCCAGTCTTTAATGGAAGTTCTGTCCACATTGGTGAAGAGGATGATGAAGAGGAGCTGAATCTTACATCTCCCCGTCAGGAAGGCCTGGGTTCAGCCTCAGGGGAGAGCTCCACCAGGCCCATCCCTGGACCAGCCCCAGGGGAGAGCTCCACCAGGCCCATCCCTGGACCAGCCCCAGGGGAGAGCTCCACCAGGCCCATCCCTGGACCAGCCCCAGGGGAGAGCTCCACCAGGCCCATCCCTGGACCAGCCCCAGGGGAGAGCTCCACCAGGCCCATCCCTGGACCACAGCTGGCCCAGTTTCAGTACCACCACACCAAGTCCTCCAAGAGCATGGACCTGGGTAAGACATTTACTGAATACTCTAGTTCATCTCGTTTACTGAATACTCTCCCATCTCGTAAAGCCCTCAAACTCAACTCTGGACCTGGAAGCCAGTTCCACTGCTCCCCCCCATTCTCCATATCCCCCTGGTATACAGTCTATCTTTCTCCATATCCCCCTGGTATATCCCCCTGGTATACAGTAGATCTTTCTCCATATCCCCCTGGTATACAGTATATCTTTCTCCATATCCCCCTGGTATACAGTAGATCTTTCTCCATATCCCCCTGGTATACAGTATATCTTTCTCCATATCCCCCTGGTATACAGTAGATCTTTCTCCATATCCCCCTGGTATACAGTATATCTTTCTCCATATCCCCCTGGTATACAGTATATCTTTCTCCATATCCCCCTGGTATACAGTAGATCTTTCTCCATATCCCCCTGGTATACAGTAGATCTTTCTCCATATCCCCCTGGTATACAGTATATCTTTCTCCATATCCCCCTGGTATACAGTAGATCTTTCTCCATATCCCCCTGGTATACAGTAGATCTTTCTCCATATCCCCCTGGTATACAGTAGATCTTTCTCCATATCCCCCTGGTATACAGTATATCTTTCTCCATATCCCCCTGGTATACAGTATATCTTTCTCCATATCCCCCTGGTATACAGTATATCTTTCTCCATATCCCCCTGGTATACAGTATATCTTTCTCCATATCCCCCTGATATACAGTCTATCTTTCTCCATATCCCCCTGGTATACAGTAGATCTTTCTCCATATCCCCCTGGTATACAGTAGATCTTTCTCCATATCCCCCTGGTATACAGTCTATCTTTCTCCATATCCCCCTGGTATATCCCCCTGGTATACAGTCTATCTTTCTCCATATCCCCCTGGTATATCCCCCTGGTATACAATATATCTTTCTCCATATCCCCCTGGTATATCCCCCTGGTATACAATATATCTTTCTCCATATCCCCCTGGTATACAGTCTATCTTTCTCCATATCCCCCTGGTATACAGTAGATCTTTCTCCATATCCCCCTGGTATACAGTCTATCTTTCTCCATATCCCCCTGGTATACAGTCTATCTTTCTCCATATCCCCCTGGTATACAGTAGATCTTTCTCCATATCCCTCAGCAACTAGTTTTACCAGAAAGGTGAGATTTTAACCTTTGAGTATGCAGCATTACTAGTTGTGGTTTATGGCCCTGTCGTCATAAATAATTACTTTTGGTGATTACGTAGATTACATTTTAGATGGCATATCGTTATTTAAGGAACCATTGTAGATAAGGCCTCATTCCTCCTGTCCCAGAATAAGATACAGCTCATGTAGATGATATCTGCATTGAGCCTTTCTGGCTATAGCTCGGCATGCAGTATGCACTAGTGGAAAGACCTCTTATAGATTTGTAGATCTGAGGCCTCAGTGAATGGTCAGGAGACTGGCTATAGCTCGACATGCAGTATGCTGTAGGAACTGTAGTGGAAAGACCTCTTATAGATTTGTAAATGTGCGGAGCCCTCAGGAGGCCTGACGTGTTGACAACGGCTGCTACAGAATACAGTTGCTACCGTAAGACTCTGGGGCTTTGAGGCAGGGCTGAGTGGACCCAGCAATTCAATCCATCAATTGTATTTCAATAGCCCTTTTTTTTTTTTTAAACATCAAACAGTCACACCGTGCTTTTACAGTAACCTGGCTGTCTGTGTTTGTATGTTGGATGTGGGGAGGGAGACACCGTCGCTCCCTTCTCTCCTGCCGCTGCCCAACAGCCTCCCTCATCTCTTTGTGCCGTATTTAGCTAAACCATGTTAGGTAGAGTTTCCCAACTGGCAGCCCATGAAACACTGTAAAAACACCAGCCAATCAGCTCCAAGTGATTTTCATTTTGGAAATATGTTCCAAAGTATTCCCACACATTATGAAGAGAGGTATACAATTGGAAGCAAGGTTTAAAATGATTGTTTTATTCAAATATGATATCTGTTTGGGCTTCTTGTTGTCATCCGCTCAAGTAAATAGCGTCCCACTGTTGGATCTAGTTGATGATCCCTAATGTAAAGTATATTAATGATTAGCTAGGTTAGTTAGCCAGTATAGTAATGATTAGCTAGGTTAGTTAGACAGTATAGTAATGATCAGCTAGGTTAGTTAGACAGTATAGTAATCAGCTAGTTTAGTTAGACAGTATAGTAATGATCAGATAGGTTAGTTTGTTAAAGCATAGGTTTAGGCTACTAAATGTAAAGTCTTGAACTAGAAGTACCAAGCTTACGGTATACTCTGAAATCTCCCCACCGAATTCACCTCTCTGTGCGATGGTCAACCACTATTCTCCTTTTCCTCCTCTCTCTAAATACTTTAAAAGAGGGATGATTGATGGAGGATGAGAGGAGAGGAGGAGAGAGGATGAGAGGAGGGAGGATGAGAGAGGATGATGAGACGAGGAGAGAGGATGAGAGGAGGGAGGAGAGGAGGATGAGAGGATGAGAGGAGGATGAGAGGAGAGGAGGATGAGAGGAGAGGAGGGAGGAGAGGAGGAGAGGAGGGAGGATGAGATGAGGGAGGAGAGGAGGGAGGGAGGAGAGGAGGATGAGAGGAGAGGAGGATGAGAGGAGGGAGGGAGGAGAGGAGGATGAGAGGAGGGAGGGAGGAGAGGAGGATGAGAGGAGGGAGGGAGGAGAGGAGGATGAGAGGAGGGAGGGAGGAGAGGAGGGAGGAGAGGAGGATGAGAGGAGGGAGGAGAGGAGGGAGGGAGGAGAGGAGGATGAGATGAGGGAGGAGAGGAGGATGAGAGGAGGGAGGAGAGGAGGGAGGGAGGAGAGGAGGAGGATGAGAGGAGGATGAGAGGAGAGGAGGATGAGGGGAGAGGAGGATGAGAGGAAGGAGGAGAGGAGGGAGGAGAGGAGGGGAGGAGGGAGGAGAGGAGGGAGGAGAGGAGGGAGGAGAGGAGGGAGGAGGTTAGATGTGTGTGCTCTGCCTGCTGGGCTGTTGGGGACAGAAGGAGAGAATCAGTAGGAAATAAAAATAAAATGTTGGTGCCGGGCGGAAAGTCATTTTCTTTATGGGTTTGATGGGTCTCATCGCTCTAAAATACACACCATAACAACTGAACACTGCAGCACATTTCCACATATTAGCTAAGGATGACCCTATTAACTCTTTTCTATTGACTCCCTCACTCCATCAGAGAGAGAGGGATGAGAGAGAGAGAGAGAGAGAGATAGAGGGGGAGGAAGGAAGGAGGTAGAGGGATGTACGAGAGAGAGGGATGAGAGAGGGAGGGATGGATAGGGATGAGAGAGGGAGGGATGGATAGGGATGAGAGAGAGAGGGATGGATAGGGATGAGAGAGAGAGGGATGAGAGAGGGAGGGAGGGATAGGGATGAGAGAGAGAGGGATGAGAGGGAGGGAGGGATAGGGATGAGAGAGGGAGGGAGGGATAGGGATGAGAGGGATGGATGGATAGGGATGAGAGAGGGAGGGATGAGAGAGGGAGGGATGGATAGGGATGAGAGAGAGAGGGATGAGAGAGGGAGGGAGGGATAGGGATGAGAGAGGGAGGGAGGGATAGGGATGAGAGAGGGATGGAGGGATAGGGATGAGAGAGGGAGGGATGAGAGAGGGAGGGATGGATAGGGATGAGAGAGAGAGGGATGAGAGAGGGAGGGATGGATAGGGATGAGAGAGGGAGGGATGAGAGAGGGAGGGATGGATAGGGATGAGAGAGGGATGGAGGGATAGGGATGAGAGAGGGAGGGATGAGAGGGAGGGATGGATAGGGATGAGAGAGAGGGATGAGAGAGGGAGGGAGGGATAGGGATGCGAGAGAGAGGGATGAGAGAGGGAGGGAGGGATAGGGATGCGAGAGAGAGGGATGAGAGGAGGGAGGGAGGGATAGGGATGCGAGAGAGAGGGATGAGAGGAGGGAGGGAGGGATAGGGATGAGAGAGCGAGGGATGAGAGAGGGAGGGAGGGATAGGGATGAGAGAGAGGGATGAGAGAGGGAGGGAGGAATAGGGATGAGAGAGAGAGGGAGGGAGGGATAGGGATGAGAGAGAGGGATGAAAGAGGGAGGGAGGGAGGGATAGGGATGCGAGAGAGAGGGAGGGAGGGATAGGGATGAGAGAGCGAGGGATGAGAGAGGGAGGGATAGGGATGAGAGAGGGAGGGATGAGAGAGAGAGGGATGAGAGAGTGAGGGAGGGATAGGGATGAGAGAGAGGGATGAAAGAGGGAGGGAGGGAGGGATAGGGATGCGAGAGAGAGGGATGAGAGGGAGGGAGGGATAGGGATGAGAGAGCGAGGGATGAGAGAGGGAGGGATAGGGGATGAGAGAGGGAGGGGAGAGGGAGGGAGGGATAGGGATGAGAGAGATGGATGAGAGGAGAGGGAGGGATAGGGATGAGAGCGAGAGGGATGAGAGAGAGAGGGAGGGAGGGAGGGATAGGGATGAGAGAGAGAGAGGGAGGGAGGGATAAGAGAGAGAGGGAGGGAGGGTATCATGCAGCAGAATGACACTTCATTGGGTTCCCAGCAGCATAGACTGACACAGAGCTAGATGACTGTCCTCACCTCATCACCCCTATCGTCTGCATGTCTCTCCCCTCTACCCACACAACTATGGAGCTAGAATTATGTAGTTGGGAGATGTGAGCAATGGGCCACCCGGTCTGGAACTTGGGGGGTTGGTGAAATATCCTGACATATCCTAGATATCAGCTTAGGGATCTGTTCTGGTATTGGAAATATCCTAGATATCAGCTTAGGGATCTGTTCTGGTATTGGAAATATCCTAGATATCAGGTTAGGGATCTGTTCTGGTATTGGAAATATCCTAGATATCAGGTTAGGGATTTGTTCTGGTATTGGAAATATCCTATATATCAGGTTAGGGATCTGTTCTGGTATTGGAAATATCCTAGATATCAGCTTAGGGATCTGTTCTGGTATTGGAAATATCCTAGATATCAGCTTAGGGATCTGTTCTGGTATTGGAAATATCCTAGATATCAGCTTAGGGATCTGTTCTGGTATTGGAAATATCCTAGATATCAGCTTAGGGATCTGTTCTGGTATTGGAAATATCCTAGATATCAGCTTAGGGATCTGTTCTGGTATTGGAAATATCCTAGATATCAGGTTAGGGATCTGTTCTGGTATTGGAAATATCCTAGATATCAGGTTAGGGATCTGTTCTGGTATTGGAAATATCCTAGATATCAGGTTAGGGATCTGTTCTGGTATTGGAAATAGTTCCAACCCAACTTTGCTATTTAGTGACTTTTATCATGGTTACCTTTTCTTTTACTGTACATAAAGTTGATGAAATTATCCCATATGACCGCCAAACACTTCAGGACATCAGATTGACTTGACTCAGATGTTTCACGCTGTTCCTACCGGACCCTATTCCTTTGTTCCATGGACTACCAAAACGATGTAGGCGTAAATTCGGGAGACGAGGTGAAGTCCTAATGAAATTGAGGCGAAGAGAAAACGGAACGGCGCTCACCTCCGTTCTATTGGTAAATGTCCAGTCACTGGAGAATAAAATGGATGAGCTCTCGTTCAAGAGTCTCCTACTAGAGAGACTTGAAAAGCTGCCATATTATATGTCTTACTGAAATGTGGCTGGATGATGGCGCTACGCATGTAGTACTCGGTGGATTCTCCATGGCGTCGGGGAAAACTAAAGGAGGCGGTGTGCTATTTAATAAATACCAACTCGTGTCCTGCTTCAAGTGTCAAGGAAATCTCCAGCTTTCCAACACCTGATATAGAATACTTCTGGGTAAGCTGCAGACCCATTTATCGACCAAGAGAGTTCTCATCTGTAATTATCACAGCTGTCTACATTCCTCCACAAGCCAACACCACTCTGGCACTCAACAAACTGTATGGAGCCATAAACAAACAGAACCTCTCACCCAGAGGCAACGTTTCTGTTGGATGGAGACTTTAACACGGGGAGACTTAAAACCGTCTTACCTCACCTCTACCAACACGTCTCCTGCCCCACTAGGGCGTATGGTCTGAGCACTGACAGGCTGACCCCCCACCCCTTCAACCTCTGCAGCAATGCTGGCAGCACTCATACGTCTATTTCCCAAAGACAACCTCTGGATATGACGCTGAGCACGTGCACTCAACTTCTTTGGTCGACCATGGCGAGGCCTGTTCTGAGTGGAACCTGTCCAGTTAAACCGCTGTATGGTCTTGGCCACCGTGCTGCAGCTCAGTTTCAGGGTCTTGGCAATCTTCTTATAGCCCAGGCCATCTTTATGTAGAGCAACAATTATTTTTTTCAGATCCTCAGAGAGTTCTTTGCCATGTTGAACTTCCAGTGACCAGTCAGTATGAGGAAGTGTGAGAGCGATGACACCAAATTTAACACACCTGCTCCCCATTCACACCTGAGACCTTGTAACACTAACGAGTCACATGACACTGGGAAGGGAAAATGGATAATTGGGCCCAATTTGGACATTTTCACTTAGGGGTGTACTCACTTTTGTTGCCAGCGGTTTAGACATTAATGGCTGTGTGTTGAGTTATTTTGAGGGGACAGCAAATTTACACTGTTATACAAGCTGTACACTCACTACTTTACATTGTAGCAAAGTGTCATTTCTTCAGTGTTGTCACATGAAAAGATATACTCAAATATTTACAAAAATGTGAGGGGTGTACTCACTTTTGTGATATACTGTAGATAGCTCTGAATCCGGGATATGGCGGAGGTTGAAAAGCCATAACACATACGCAACAGGTTATGGTCAATAATATCAAAGGCTGCACTGAAATCTAACAGTACAGCTCCCACAATTTTCTTATTATCAATTTCTTTCAACCAATCATCAGTCATTTGTGTCAGTGCAGTACATGTTGAGTGCCCTTCTCTATAACCATGCTGAAAGTTTGCTGTTGATTTGTTTACAGAGAAATATCATTATATTTGGTCAAACACAATTTCTTCCAACAGTTTACTAAGAGCTGGCAGCAAGCTGATAGGTCTGCCGTTAGAACCAGTAAAGCCCGCTTTATCACTCTTAGGTAGCATAATTACTTTGGCTTCCCTCCAGGCTTGAGGACAAAGACTTTCCTCTAGGCTCAGATTAAAGATATGACAGATAGGAGTGGCTATAGAGTCAGCTACCATCCTCAGTAGCTTTCCATCTAAGTTGTCAATGCCAGGTTTGTCATTATTAATCGATAGCAGTAATTTTTTCCCCACCTCTTCCACACTAACTTTACAATATTCAAACTTCCAATGCTTTTCTTTCATTATTAGTTTTGGCCCGACTGTTCATTGTTGGAATTTCCTGCTTAAGTTTTCTAGCTTTGCCAAAGAAGTAATCATTAAATTAATTGGCAACATCAAATGGTTTTGTGATGAATAAGCCATCTGATACGATGAAAGATGAATTTGTCTTTCGGCCTCATTTAAAGTATTCCAAAGTTTACATCACATACACTATCAAGCATTTCACACACCTGATTGAGATACTGCCTGTTAGCACTTGGTGGCCTATAGCAACACCCCAAAAGAAAAGGCTTTAGATGAGCCAAGGGAACCTGCAACCACAACACTTCAATAACACTTGACATGAGATCTTCTCTAGGCATTACAGGGATACGGCTCTGAATACACACAGCAACACCTCCGCCATAAGCATTCCTGTCTCTTCCTATAGATGTTATATCCTTGTATTGCTATTGCTGTACCATCAAATGAATGATCTAAAGTGAGTCTCAGAAATGGCTAATATTAATGTTAGCTGATGTTATTGATTTCATGAACCTTATTTCTAAGGCTACATATATTAATATGAACTATTTTCAGCTCTTTCCTAGGTAGCTCTTGGAGATCGATATAATATGGAAAAGAGAAAACAAAGCAAGAGAAAAACATATACATTCAGCAGTCCATTAATCAATTTATGTAAGTGTGTGCTGCGGGTTGAAGCTACAAACCCCATGGTCTTGGCTCTCTCATCCCTTCCAGTCTTCTGGGAGGGAGGGTGGACAATGAGCCTGTCATAGAGGATGTAAGCAATGTCCCCACGCACACTCTGGCAGCTTTTATGGCTGGGATCAGTTCTTTCCTCTTCTGGCGCGCAGCTTCAGGATAGTCCTCATTGAGGAAGATATATGTTCCTCTCAAGTTCTTGTCTTTTTTCCAGGACAGCTACCTTGTCCTTGAACCTGGGCCGGTGTTGGGTTTTCCATTCCTGTGGGCACGCTCCACCTCAACCTTCCTGTGGTCCATTTTCAGTTTCTCTCCGAGATCATTTCCCTCACTCTGTCCTCAGACTCCGTCCAGGTCTGATGTGGAGATGATGTAATTCCATCCACAACCGCCTTGATTGTCCCTCTGATTTCTCCGTCATTGTTATCATGGATTCACACACAGAACTGATGTCCCCTCTCAATGATACATATTGCTGTCACTTTGTCGTTTTCCTGTTTCAACTCATCGAGCTAACGCCGGGAGAACTGCAAACTGTTCTTCAGGTCCTAGACCTCTCTGGTCAGGCCTCTCTGGTCAGGCCTCTCTGGTCAGGGCTCTCTGGTCAGGTATTTTATTAGTTTACTCCACCAGTATTTTGGACACAACACTTGAAGCTATTTACTTGTTGTTGTAACAACTGCTTGTAGGACTCTTCTTGTTTAAAAAAAAATATATCATTCACCTGTGATCAAGGCACACCACTGTCCTCAACGGTACTCCCACCGGCTTTGGTCTTTGTCATGGTAGCTGTTTTTATTAAATCCGTGGTCCTTGCCACGTCCTGGGCTGCGTTCAAGCCTCAATAAACCCTGCTAGCTTGATAGACAGATAGTTAGCTCCTCAGGTAGCCTAGTGGTTAGAGCGTTGGACTTGTAACCGAAAGGTTGCAAGATCGAATTCCCGAGCTGACAAGGTAAAAAAAAATCTGTTGTTCTGCCCCTGAACAAGGCAGTTAACCCACTGTTCCTAGGCAGTCATTGAAAATATGAATTTATTCTTAACTGACTGTTGGCTTTGTGTCTGTAATTACCACTCCTCCCAGTTGGCTGTGTGTCTGTAATTACCACTCATCCCAGTTGGCCTTGTGTCTGTAATTACCACTCCTCCCAGTTGGCTGTGTGTCTGTAATTACCACTCCTCCCAGTTGGCCTTGTGTCTGTAATTACCACTCCTCCCAGTTGGATGTGTGTCTGTAATTACCACTCCTCCCAGTTGGTTGTGTGTCTGTAATTACCACTCCTCCCAGTTGGATGTGTGTCTGTAATTATCACTTCTCCCAGTTGGCTGTGTGTCTGTAATTACCACTCCTCCCAGTTGGATGTGTGTCTGTAATTACCACTCCTCCCAGTTGGATGTGTGTCTGTAATTACCACTCCTCCCCGTTGGATGTGTGTCTGTAATTACCACTTCTCCCAGTTGGCTGTGTGTCTGTAATTACCACTCCTCCCCGTTGGATGTGTGTCTGTAATTACCACTTCTCCCAGTTGGCTGTGTGTCTGTAATTACCACTCCTCCCAGTTGGCTGTGTGTCTGTAATTACCACTCCTCCCAGTTGGCTGTGTGTCTGTAATTACAACTCCTCCCAGTTGGATGTGTGTCTGTAATTACAACTCCTCCCAGTTGGATGTGTGTCTGTAATTACCACTCCTCCCAGTTGGAGGTGTGTCTGTAATTACCACTCCTCCCAGTTGGCTATGTGTCTGTAATTACCACTCCTCCCAGTCGGCTGTGTGTCTGTAATTACCACTCCTCCCAGTTGGATGTGTGTCTGTAATTACCACTCCTCCCAGTTGGATGTGTGTCTGTAATTACCACTCCTCCCAGTTGGCTGTGTGTCTGTAATTACCACTCCTCCCGGTTGGCATTGTGTCTGTAATTACCACTTCTCCCAGTTGGATGTGTGTCTGTAATTACCACTCCTCCCAGTTGGATGTGTGTCTGTAATTACCACTCCTCCCGGTTGGATGTGTGTCTGTAATTACCACTTCTCCCAGTTGGCTGTGTGTCTGTAATTACCACTCCTCCCAGTTGGATGTGTGTCTGTAATTACCACTCCTCCCAGTTGGATGTGTGTCTGTAATTACCACTCCTCTCAGTTGGATGTGTGTCTGTAATTACCACTTCTCCCAGTTGGCTGTGTGTCTGTAATTACCACTCCTCCCAGTTGGCTGTGTGTCTGTAATTACCACTCCTCCCAGTTGGATGTGTGTCTGTAATTACCACTAATTTAAACGTAACCTGAGCAGGACTTCCCTCCTCCCCCAGGTGATTCCTTTCCTGCCTGATCTGATCCCTCTCTCGTCTCGTCTCGTCTCCTCTCCTCTCCTCTCCTCTTGCATGTCCTTACTTTGTGGCCTCTGTGTGTTTTGTTTCCAGTGGCAGATGAAAGCAACGTGGGATCACTAGCAGGCCACAGGTCAGGTGAGGAATGCCCAGTAGATTAGAACACGTCCGTACACACGCACCAGTGCTATGCCGATGGAGCCCCTACCGTATTGAGCCTGGCCCTTGAGGGCCCAAGCTTGGTGCTCTGATGGATGGGGCCTGGCCGGCCCTGCATGCTGACTGACAGGAGGACCTCAGACACTGGCCTGGCAGACAGGAAGTCTAGATCATCCCAAATAGTAGTGTAATACTGTGTAGTAGTGTGTAGTACATTGTAGTAGTGTGTGTAGTGCTGTGTAGTAGTGTGTAGTACTGTGTTGTAGTGTGTGTGTGTGTGTAGTAGTGTGCATTATTGTGTGTGTAGTAGTGTGTGTGTGTAGTACTGTGCAGTAGTGTGTGTGTGTGTGTGTAGTGCTGTGTAGTAGTGTGTAGTAGTGTGTAGTGTGTGTGTGTGTGTGATTGTGTGTGTGTGTGTGTGTGTGTAGTACTGTATAGCAGTCTGACTCGAGTCACAGATTTGATGACTTGAGACTTGACTTGATGCCTCAAAACTCAGGGCCCGATTTTGACTCGAGACTGATGACTGGAAATTATCTGGCCAGGATGTGTCATGTTTTGTCACTTATTTTGTGTCACGGAAGTTTCCGTGGATTACTCTCCACGCAGCCCGAGACAGCATCCATAGCATCAACCCTTACAAAAACCCCCCCAAAAAAACAGATTGGCTAGTGAAACGCACACTCGGCCCTTTGATTGGACCAGCAAACTGTCAATCAACACAGGTCTGGTGAGCTAGAAAACGCCTAGCGGTCAGAGCGTTGGACTAGTAACCGAAAGGTTGCTGGATCGAATCCCCGAGCTGACAAGGGTAAAAAAAATCTGTCGTTCTGCCGCCCTGAACAAGGCAGTTAAACCCACTGTTCCCTGGGTAGGCCGTCATTGTAAATAAGAATATGTTCTTAAACGGACTTGCCTGGTTACATACAGGTTACATAAAAACAGTGCAAACTAATGCACACTTTCAACGGGCACATCAACTGATCCTTGGTTTAGGGCCATGAAAGGGAATCCAGATAGGATGACCTGATGAACACCACAGCTACAGTTACTGGCTAAAACAGTACAATGAATGGTTGCAATAATAACCTAATGAATCAGAGAGGGAAATAACCAATGCATTGACACATTATGCGATATTCACGGAGGTTTGGGAACAAGGGTGTGCTCTAGAGACACTGAACGACCGACACCAAGGAAGCTCTCAAACAAACAGTTGACAGTTTACAGTGCAGTTGACAGTATACAGTACAGTTGACAGTATACAGTGCAGTTGACATTTTACAGTACAGTTGACAGTATACAGTACAGTTGACAGTATACAGTACAGTTGATCGTTTACAGTACAGTTGACAGTATACAGTACAGTTGACAGTACACAGTATGGTTGACATTATACAGTACAGTTGACAGTATACAGTACAGTTGACAGTATAAAGTACAACTTACAGTTTACAGTACAGTTGACAGTATACAGTACTGCTTACAGTTTACAGTACAGTTGACAGTATACAGTACTGCTTACAGTTTACAGTACAGTTGACAGTATACAGTACAGTTGCCAGTATACAGTACAGTTGCCAGTATACAGTACAACTTACAGTTTTCAGTACAGTTGACAGTATACAGTACAGTTGACAGTATACAGTACAGCTTCAGTTTACAGTACAGTTGACAATATACAGTACATTTGGCAGTATACAGTACAGTTGACAGTATACAGTACAGTTTACAGTGCAGTTTACAGTACAGTTGACAGTTTACAGTACAGTTGCCATTATACAGTACAGTTGACAGTATACAGTACAGTTGACAGTATACAGTACATCTTAGTTTACAGTACAGTTGACAATATACAGTACACTTGACAGTATACAGTACAGTTGACAGTATACAGTACAGTTTACAGTGCAGCTTACAGTTTACAGTGCAGCTTACAGTTTACAGTACAGTTGCCATTATACAGTACAGTTGACAGTATACAGTACAGTTGACAGTATACAGTACAGTTGGCAATATACAGTACAGCTTCAGTTTACAGTACAGTTGACAGTATACAGTACAGTTGACAGTATACAGTACATATTCAGTTTACAGTACAGTTGACAGTTTACAGTACAGTTGCCATTATACAGTACAGTTGACGGTATACAGTACAGTTGACAGTATACAGTACATCTTAGTTTACAGTACAGTTGACAATATACAGTACAGTTGACAGTATACAGTACAGTTGACAGTGCAGCTTACAGTTTACAGTACAGTTGGCAGTTAACATTGCAGTTGACAGTAGTAGTATTGTATTGCCAATTTACACCAGTGGTTTTGAATTGGTTTTGCCCTGGGACCCAGATTGAACCAGCTTGTCTCAGTCGCAACCCAATAAGTACACGAGAAAGAATCGCCAAAATACAGTCTAGAAAACTATTTGTAGCAATTATATAACAAGGGAACAACATCCCCACCACTTTCATTGTCAGTAATACAATTCTGTCCATAATCTTGATGTTAATAAATGTTATTAAACTCACTTGTTTGAGACCACAATATAAACAATATAAGTTTCTGAGAGTAAATTATATTAAAAATGTAAAAAGTGAATTATAATTTCTACACAGTCTACCTGGTTTTAAGTTGTTTTTTTTTTCTTCCCATTGAGCTGTTGTTTTTCCCGTGTTTTTCATGTTTTTCATGTTCTCTACGTGTAGCTACGGAGACCCAGCAGCTCCTCTAGTTACATACGCCTGTTCTTTATCTCCGTGACAACCCCTACTTCAAACTGCTCTTTGAGTAATGGCCAGTGTTTTCCCCTGGCGCGTGCAAAGGTCCGGTAATACATTTAATAAAACGATCCATTCTGCGGGTGGTTTTACTGATTGACAGACTAATGTTTATTAACGTGCTGCCTGCCGAACAGGCCCGACACTTTGCTGACTCTTGCGTGTTTGGAGACCCCTGCCTGCTAGCTCCCTGCTTTCTAATGGCTCAAAACTCATCTTTATGAGCTTTGACACATTTCATTATTAGGATGGTCTTAAGAGCTCTGAGCTCTGGGGATTTCATCTGGCTAAAACCTCCTCTGTAGGTCTCTGTTACGCTGTTGCTGGGAAATACACAGGAACCCTCTCTTCTTTCTCTCTCTCTCTCTCTGCCTCTCTCTCTCTCTCTCTGCCTCTCTCTCTCTCTCTCTCTCTCTCTCTCTTCTGCCTCTCTCTCTCTCTCTCTCTCTCTCTCTCTCTCTCTCTCTCTCTCTCTCTCTCTCTCTCTCTCTCTGCCTCTCTCTCTCTCTCTCTCTCTCTCTCTCTGCCTCTCTTTCTCTCTCTCTCTCTCTCTCTCTCTCTGCCTCTCTTTCTCTCTCTCTCTCTCTCTCTCTCTCTCTGCCTCTCTCTTTCTCGTTCTCTCTCTCAATTTCAATTTCAATTCAAGGGGCTTTATTGGCATGGGAAACATATGTTAACATTGCCAAAGCAAGTGAAGTAGTTAATAAACAAATATGAAATAAGGAATAAAAATGAACAGTGAACATTACACTCACTGAAGTTCCAAAAGAATAAAGACATTTCAAATGTCATATTATGTAAATATACAGTGTTGTAAAGATGTGCAAATAGTTAAAGTACAAAAGGGAAAATAAATAAACATAAATATGGGTTGTATTTACAATGGTGTTTGTTCTTCACTGGTTGACCTTTTCTTGTGTCAACAGGTCACACATCTTGCTGCTGTGATGTCACACTGTGGTATTTCACCCAGTAGATATGAGAGTTTATCAAAATCGGGTTTGTTTTCGGATTCTTTGTGGGTCTGTGTAATCTGAGGGAAATATGTGTCTCTAATATCGTCATACAGTTGAAGTCATTTACATACACCTTAGCCAAATACATTAAAACTCAGTTGTTCATAATTCCTGACATTTAATCCTAGTAAAATTTCCCTGTTTTAGGTCAGTTAGGATCACCACTTTATTTTAGCCAAATACATTAAAACTCAGTTGTTCATAATTCCTGACATTTAATCCTAGTAAAATTTCCCTGTTTTAGGTCAGTTAGGATCACCACTTTATTTTAAGAATGTGAAATGTCAGAATAATAGTAGAGAGAATGATTTATTTCAGCTTTTATTTCTTTCATCACATTCCCAGTGGGTCAAAAGTTTACATACATACACTCAATTAGTATTTGGTAGCACTGCCTTTAAATTGTTTAACTTGGGTCAAACGTTTCGGGTAGCCTTCCACAAGCTTCCCACAATAAGTTGGCTGAATTTTGGCCCATTCCTCCTGACAGAGCTGGTGTAACTGAGTCAGGTTTGTAGGCCTCCTTGCTCGCACACGCTTTTTCAGTTCTGCCCACAGATTTGCTATAGGATTGAGGTCAGGGCTTTGTGATGGCCACACCAATACCTTGACTTTGTTGTCCTTAGGCCATTTTGCCACAACTTTGGAAGTATGCTTGGGGTCATTGTCCATTTGGAAGACCCATTTGCGACCAAGCTTTAACTTCCTGACTGATGTCTTTTTATGTTGCTTCAATATATCCACATCATTTTCCTCCCTCGTGACGCCATCTATTTTGTGAAGTGCACCAGTCCCTCCTGCAGCAAAGCACCCCCCACAACATGATGCTGCCACCCCCGTGCTTCACGGTTGGGATGGTGTTCTTTGGCTTGCAAGCCTCCCCCTTTTTCCTCCAAACATAAAGATGGTCATTATGTCATTATGGCCAAACAGTTCTATTTTTGTTTCATCAGACCAGAGGACATTTCTCCAAAAAGTACGATCTTTGTCCCCATGTGCAGTTGCAAACCGTAGTCTGGCTTTTTTTATGGCGGTTTTGGAGCAGTGGCTTCTTCCTTGCTGATTGGCCTTTCAGGTTATGTCGATATAGGAGTCGTTTTACTGTGGATATAGATACTTTTGTACCTGTTTCCTCCAGCATCTTCACAAGGTCCTTTGCTGTTGTTCTGGGATTGATTTACACTTTTCACACCAAAGTACGTTCATCTCTAGGAGACAGAACGAGTCTCCTTCCTGAGTGGTATGACGGCTGCGTGGTCCCATGGTGTTTATACTTGCGTACTATTGTTTGTACAGATGAACGTGGTACCTTCAGGCGTTTGGAAATTGCTCCCAAGGATGAACCAGACTTGTGGAGGTCTACAATTGTTTTTCTGAGGTCTTGGCTGATTTCTTTTGATTTTCCCATGATGTCAAGCAAAGAGGCACTGAGTTTGAAGGTAGGCCTTGAAATACATCCACAGGTACACCTCCAATTGACTCAAATGATGTTAGTTAGCCTATCAGAAGCTTCTAAAGCCAGCCAAGCTGTTTAAAGGCATCGTCAACTTAGTGTATGTAAACTTCTGACCCGCTGGAATTGTGATACAGTGAATTATAAGTTAAATAATCTGTCTGTAAACAATTGTTGGAAAAATCACTCGTGTCATGTCCTAACCAACTTGCCAAAACTATAGTTTGATAATAACAAGAAATTTGTGGAGTGGTTGAAAAACAAGTTTTAATGACTCCAACCTAAGTGTATGTAAACTTCTGACTTCAACTGTACATTTGGCAGAAGGTTAGGAAGTGCAGCTCAGTTTCCACCTCATTTTGTGGGCAGTGTGCACATAGCCTGTCTTCTCTTGAGAGCCAGGTCTGCCTACGCAGCCTTTCTCAATAGCAAGGCTATGCTCACTGAGTATGTACATAGTCAAAGCTTTCCTTCATTTTGGGTCAGTCACAGTGGTCAGGTATTCTGCCACTGTGGGCCAAATAGCATTCTAGTTTGCTCTGTTTTCTTTTGTTAATTCTTTCCAATGTGTCAAGTAATTGTCTTTTTGTTTTCTCATGATTTGGTTGGGTCTAATTGTGTTGCTGTCATGGGGCTCTGTGGGGTCTGTTTGTGTTTGTGAACAGAGCCCCAGGACCAGCTTGCTTAGGGTACTCTTCTCCATGTTCATCTCTCTGTAGGTGATGGCTTTGTTATGGAAGGTTTGGGAATCGCTTCCTTTTAGGTGGTTGTAGAATTTAACGGCTCTTTTCTGGATTTTGATAATTAGCGGGTATCGGCCTAATTCTGCTCTGCATTATTTGGTGTTTTACGTCGTACACTGAGGATATTTTTGTAGAATTCTGCATGCAGAGTCTCAATTTGGTGTTTGTTACATTTTGTGAATTCTTGGTTGGTGAGCGGACCCCAGACCTCTCTCTCTCTCATCAAGTGGAGCTCTCAGCACAGGGAGGGCTTGGCAGGTCTGGGCAGAGTTTGTGAGCGTGTGGCGTAGAGCAGGAACAATATGGCTTGATGATGGGAACTCAACTCCCTCAATGGAATGGTGTGGCCCTGGTGAGAGAGAGAGACCACCAGCTTGCTCCACACCCCTAAACCCAAACCCAAACCACAGCCCTTCTCCTTTCCTTCCAGAGAAAACACATCACATTACCCAGGCATGGAAACTCAACACAAGGTCATATTTTAGGGCCACATGGAAACTCAACACTAGGTCATATTTTAGGGCCACATGGAAACTCAACACTAGGTCATATTTTGATATGAGAGAGGAAGAGACATGATAACCGTCTGAGGTTTGATAATTCCAAGATGACTGCCGTACTGCAGATATGTTAAGATATAAATACACACGATGAACCTATAGCCTGTTCTTAAAGAAACATGAGCGACTGAAATGTCTGACCATTGATCATGTTGTGTGTGTTTGAGAGAGGGGTAAATAGAGAATGAGAGAGGGGTAAATAGAGAATGAGAGAGGGGTAAATAGAGAATGAGAGAGGGGTAAATAGAGAATGAGAGAGGGGTAAATAGAGAATGAGAGAATGAGAGAGGGGTAAATAAAGAATGAGAGAGGGGTATAAATAGAGAATGAGAGAGGGGTATAAATAGAGAATGAGAGAGGGGTAAATAAAGAATGAGAGAGGGGTATAAATAGAGAATGAGAGAGGGGTATAAATAGAGAAGGAGAGAGGGGTAAATAAAGAATGAGAGAGGGGTAAATAGAGAAGGAGAGAGGGGTAAATCGAGAATGAGAGAGGGGTAAATAGAGAATGAGAGAGGGGTAAATAGAGAATGAGAGAATGAGAGAGGGGTAAATAGAGAAGGAGAGAGGGGTAAATCGAGAATGAGAGAGGGGTAAATCGAGAATGAGAGAGGGGTAAATAGAGAATGAGAGAGGGGTATAAATAGAGAATGAGAGAGGGTATAAATAGAGAATGAGAGAGGGTAAATAGAGAATGAGAGAGGGGTAAATAGAGAAGGAGAGAGGGGTAAATCGAGAATGAGAGAGGGGTAAATAGAGAATGAGAGAGGGGTATAAATAGAGAATGAGAGAGGGGTATAAATAGAGAATGAGAGAGGGGTAAATAGAGAATGAGAGAGGGGTAAATAGAGAATGAGAGAGGGTATAAATAGAGAATGAGAGAGGGGTATAAATAGAGAAGGAGAGAGGGGTAAATAGAGAATGAGAGAGGGGTAAATAGAGAATGAGAGAGGGGTATAAATAGAGAATGAGAGAGGGGTATAAATAGAGAATGAGAGAGGGGTAAATAGAGAATGAGAGAGGGGTAAATAGAGAATGAGAGAGGGGTATAAATAGAGAATGAGAGAGGGGTATAAATAGAGAATGAGAGAGGGGTATAAATAGAGAATGAGAGAGGGAGTAAATAGAGAATGAGAGAGGGTATAAATAGAGAATGAGAGAGGGGTAAATAGAGAATGAGAGAGGGGTAAATAGAGAAGGAGAGAGGGGTAAATAGAGAAGGAGAGAGGGGTAAATAGAGAATGAGAGAGGGGTATAAATAGAGAATGAGAGAGGGGTATAAATAGAGAATGAGAGAGGGGTAAATAGAGAAGGAGAGAGGGGTAAATAGAGAATGAGAGAGGGGTAAATAGAGGAATGAGAGAGGGTATAAATAGAGAATGAGAGAGGGGTATAAATAGAGAATGAGAGAGGGGTAAATAGAGAATGAGAGAGGGGTATAAATAGAGAATGAGAGAGGGGTAAATAGAGAATGAGAGAGGGGTATAAATAGAGAATGAGAGAGGGGTAAATAGAGAATGAGAGAGGGGTAAATAGAGAATGAGAGAATGAGAGAGGGGTAAATAGAGAAGGAGAGAGGGGTAAATAGGAAGGAGAGAGGGGTAAATAGAGAATGAGAGAGGGGTATAAATAGAGAATGAGAGAGGGGTATAAATAGAGAATGAGAGAGGGGTAAATAGAGAAGGAGAGAGGGGTAAATAGAGAAGGAGAGAGGGGTAAATAGAGAATGAGAGAGGGGTATAAATAGAGAATGAGAGAGGGGTAAATAGAGAATGAGAGAGGGGTAAATAGAGAAGGAGAGAGGGGTAAATAGAGAAGGAGAGAGGGGTAAGTAGAGAATGAGAGACAGGAAGAAAGGGTGTGAGGTGAAAAGAGGTGGTGTTTGTGACAGTTCTGCTGATAAGGGAGGGAGAGAGAAGGGGGAGAGAGAATAGAGAGAGAGAGGAGAGAGAGAGAGGAGAGACAGAGAGAGAGACAGAGAGAGAGAGAGAGAGAGAGAGAGAGAGAGAGAGAGAGAGAGAGAGAGAGAGAGAGAGAGAGAGAGAGAGAGAGAGAGAGAGAGAGAGAGAGAGAGAGAGAGAGAGAGAGACAGAGAGAGAGACAGAGAGAGAGAGAGAGAGAGAGAGAGAGAGAGAGAGAGAGAGAGAGAGAGAGAGAGAGAGAGAGAGAGAGAGAGAGAGAGAGAGAGAGAGAGAGAGACAGAGAGAGAGAGACAGAGAGAGAGAGAGACAGAGAGAGAGAGAGAGAGAGAGAGAGAGAGAGAGAGAGAGAGAGAGAGAGAGAGAGAGAGAGAGAGAGAGAGAGAGAGAGAGAGAGAGAGAGAGAGAGAGAGAGAGAGAGAGAGAGAGAGAGAGAGAGAGAGAGAGAGAGAGAGAGAGAGAGAGAGAGAGAGAGAGAGAGAGAGAGAGAGAGAGAGAGAGAGAGAGAGAGAGAGAGAGAGAGAGAGAGAGAGAGAGAGAGAGAGAGAGAGAGAGAGAGAGAGAGAGAGAGAGAGAGAGAGAGAGAGAGAGAGAGACACTGGGGTGGTATGTTGGTTATTATACTAGAACATTAGAGAGACTGTGCAGCAGTAGCCCACCACATACCACTACCTTGAGTAGGGCTCTCTCTATCCCCCCATCTTTCTCTCACCCCCTCTCTCCCTCCCTCGATCCCCAGGCCACCTGACAGCCAGATTAGCAGGATGCCTGACTCATGGCTTTTCACTAAACCGGCAGAAAGACACTCAACACTGCTGATTGAGAAACAGCTACATGAGAGCTGTGCTGGATGCCTTGTAATTCTGCATCTCTCTCTCTCTCTCTCTCTCTCTCTCTCTCTCTCTCATACCTTTTCTGGCACTCCTCCAAGCAGCAACATTTCGTTCACACAGGCTGGGAACTCTTCCAAAGCCTTTATTTTTCAAATACTCTTCAGTGTGTGTAGATTCCATTCCATCCTCCATCCCCTAACCAGACCCAACCTAATTACAATGTTGTATATATTATTTTGTGGGGCTGGGGATTTGGCTGTATTTTGTTTGTATTTTCTCATTGTCTCTCTAAACAGTGTATTGTGGCCGTGACAGAGTAGTGAGTGGTTGAACAGAACAAGGAGTGGCTTGTAATCCCAAATGGCACCCTATTCCTTATTTAGTGCACCAATGGGCCCTGGTCAAAAGTAGTGCACCTAATAGGGAATAGGCTGCCATTTGGCACACAGTCACATTCTTTAGAAGAAGGCTGACAGGGAGGAGAACAGGGAGCTGTGGTGGCTGACTGACTGACTGGCGTTTTACTGACTGGCTGACTGACTGGTTGTCTGACTGGTTACTGCCTGGTTACTGGCTGGCTGACTGGTTGTCTGACTGGTTACTGGCTGGCTGGCTGACTGGTTGTCTGACTGGTTACTGGCTGGCTGACTGGTTGTCTGACTGGTTACTGGCTGGCTGGCTGACTGGTTGTCTGACTGGTTACTGGCTGGCTGGCTGACTCGTTGTCTGACTGGTTACTGGCTGGCTGGCTGACTGGTTATCTGACTGGTTACTGGCTGGCTGGCTGACTGGTTGTCTGACTGGTTTCTGGCTGGCTGGTTGTCTGACTGGTTACTGGCTGGCTGGCTGACTGGTTGTCTGACTGGTTACTGCCTGGCTGACTGGTTGTCTGACTGGTTACTGGCTGGCTGGCTGACTGGTTGTCTGACTGGTTACTGGCTGACTGGTTGTCTGACTGGTTACTGGCTGGTTACTGTCTGTCTGACTGGCTAGTTACTGGCTGTCTGACTAGCTGGTTATTGGCTAGCTGACTGGCTGGTTACTGTCTGTCTGACTAGCTGGTTACTGTCTGTCTGACTAGCTGGTTACTGTCTGTCTGACTGGCTAGTTACTGACTGTCTGACTGGCTAGTTACTGGCTGTCTGACTGGCTAGTTATTGGCTAGCTAACTGGCTGGTTACTGACTGGCTGGTGACTGGCTAGCTGACTGGCTGGCTGGTTACTGGCTGTCTGACTGGCTAGTTACTGGCTGTCTGACTAGCTGGTTATTGGCTAGCTGACTGGCTGGTTACTGTCTGTCTGACTAGCTGGTTACTGTCTGTCTGACTAGCTGGTTACTGTCTGTCTGACTGGCTAGTTACTGACTGTCTGACTGGCTAGTTACTGGCTGTCTGACTGGCTAGTTATTGGCTAGCTGACTGGCTGGTTACTGACTGGCTGGTGACTGGCTAGCTGACTGGCTGGCTGCCTGATTGGCTGGCTGGTTACTGGCTGACTCTCTCCCTCTAAGAATTTTCAAAAAGTTTGTTGTTCATTCACCTTGAAAGCCGCCATGTTGGGCTAATAGGGATTGATGGATTAATTTGTCTAGGAGAGGGCCCGTCTGTTTGTGCGCGTTGCCCCTGAGATCACACACTCTCATCTCTCGCCAGTCTCTCCTTCTGAGCCAGACTCCATCACACACTAACCCTCTCATTCACCTTCCGATGCTGCTATGCGGTGGGTTAAAGCTATGACAGGTACCCCATTTCTGAGCTGTCAGACTTCATATGTGCACTGTGTGACAGGATGGGCCCTCCCTCAGTGACCTCTGCCCCCTACATCCCTACACCGCTACCTCAATAACCCAAGGGAGGGCGAGAGGGAGGGCCCTGTCATCCTGGTAGTATAGTGATGGGGATCTCTAACCCAGGAGCACCACCCCTCTCTAGCTACCCTCCGTCCTCACTCAGTGATTCTGCTGTTAGTTACTGTGTTACGTTGTGTTAGTTACTGTGTTATGATGTGTTAGTTACTGTGTTATGATGTGTTAGTTACTGTGTTATGATGTGTTAGTTACTGTGTTATGATGTGTTAGTTACTGTGTTAGTTACTGTGTTATGATGTGTTAGTTACTGTGTTAGTTACTGTGTTACGTTGTGTTAGTTACTGTGTTATGATGTGTTAGTTACTGTGTTATGATGTGTTAGTTACTGTGTTATGATGTGTTAGTTACTGTGTTATGATGTGTTAGTTACTGTGTTATGATGTGTTAGTTACTGTGTTAGTTACTGTGTTATGATGTGTTAGTTACTGTGTTATGATGTGTTAGTTACTGTGCTAGTTACTGTGTTATGATGTGTTAGTTACTGTGTTACGTTGTGTTAGTTACTGTGTTATGATGTGTTAGTTACTGTGTTACGTTGTGTTAGTTACTGTGTTATGATGTGTTAGTTACTGTGTTATGATGTGTTAGTTACTGTGTTATGATGTGTTAGTTACTGTGTTATGATGTGTTAGTTACTGTGTTAGTTACTGTGTTATGATGTGTTAGTTACTGTGTTATGATGTGTTAGTTACTGTGCTAGTTACTGTGTTATGATGTGTTAGTTACTGTGTTACGTTGTGTTAGTTACTGTGTTATGATGTGTTAGTTACTGTGTTATGTTGTGTTAGTTACTGTGTTATGATGTGTTAGTTACTGTGTTATGATGTGTTAGTTACTGTGTTATGATGTGTTAGTTACTGTGTTATGATGTGTTAGTTACTGTGTTAGTTACTGTGTTATGATGTGTTAGTTACTGTGCTAGTTACTGTGTTATGATGTGTTAGTTACTGTGTTATGTTGTGTTAGTTACTGTATTTATTGTGTTAGTTACTGTGTTATGATGTGTTAGTTACTGTGTTATGATGTGTTAGTTACTGTGTTATGATGTGTTAGTTACTGTGTTATGATGTGTTAGTTACTGTGTTATGATGTGTTAGTTACTGTGTTATGATGTGTTAGTTACTGTGTTATGATGTGTTAGTTACTGTGTTATGATGTGTTAGTTACTGTGTTATGATGTGTTAGTTACTGTGTTATGATGTGTTAGTTACTGTGTTATGATGTGTTAGTTACTGTGTTATGATGTGTTAGTTACTGTGTTATGATGTGTTAGTTACTGTGTTAGTTACTGTGTTATGATGTGTTAGTTACTGTGTTATGATGTGTTAGTTACTGTGTTAGTTACTGTGTTATGATGTGTTAGTTACTGTGTGTTAGTTACTGTGTTATGATGTGTTAGTTACTGTGTTATGTTGTGTTAGTTACTGTGTTATGTTGTGTTGAGTTACTGTGTTATGATGTGTTAGTTACTGTGTTATGATGTGTTAGTTACTGTGTTATGATGTGTTAGTTACTGTGTTATGATGTGTTAGTTACTGTGTTATGATGTGTTAGTTACTGTGTTATGATGTGTTAGTTACTGTGTTATGATGTGTTAGTTACTGTGTTATGATGTGTTAGTTACTGTGTTATGATGTGTTAGTTACTGTGTTATGATGTGTTAGTTACTGTGTTATGATGTGTTAGTTACTGTGTTATGATGTGTTAGTTACTGTGTTATGATGTGTTAGTTACTGTGTTATGATGTGTTAGTTACTGTGTTATGATGTGTTAGTTACTGTGTTATGATGTGTTAGTTACTGTGTTATGATGTGTTAGTTACTGTGTTATGATGTGTTAGTTACTGTGTTATGATGTTTGTGTTAGTTACTGTGTTATGATGTGTTATGATGTGTTAGTTACTGTGTTATGATGTGTTAGTTACTGTGTTATGATGTGTTAGTTACTGTGTGTTAGTTACTGTGTTATGATGTGTTAGTTACTGTGTTATGATGTTATGATGTGTTAGTTACTGTGTTATGATGTGTTAGTTACTGTGTTACTGTGTTATGTTACTGTGTTATGATGTGTTAGTTACTGTGTTATGATGTTGTGTTAGTTACTGTGTTATGATGTGTTAGTTACTGTGTTATGATGTGTTAGTTACTGTGTTATGATGTGTTAGTTACTGATGTGTTAGTTACTGTGTTATGATGTGTTAGTTACTGTGTTAGTTACTGTGTTATGATGTGTTATGATGTGTTAGTTACTGTGTTAGTTACTGTGTTATGATGTGTTAGTTACTGTGTTACTGTGTTATGATGTGTTAGTTACTGTGTTATGTGTTAGTTACTGTGTTACTGTGTTATGATGTGTTAGTTACTGTGTTATACTGTGTTATGATGTTAGTTACTGTGTTAGTTACTGTGTTATGATGTGTTAGTTACTGTGTTACGTTGTGTTAGTTACTGTGTTATGATGTGTTAGTTACTGTGTTATGTTGTGTTAGTTACTGTGTTATGATGTGTTAGTTACTGTGTTATGATGTGTTAGTTACTGTGTTATGATGTGTTAGTTACTGTGTTATGATGTGTTAGTTACTGTGTTAGTTACTGTGTTATGATGTGTTAGTTACTGTGCTAGTTACTGTGTTATGATGTGTTAGTTACTGTGTTATGATGTGTTAGTTACTGTGTTAGTTACTGTGTTATGATGTGTTAGTTACTGTGCTAGTTACTGTGTTATGATGTGTTAGTTACTGTGTTATGTTGTGTTAGTTACTGTGTTACGTTGTGCTAGTTACTGTGTTATGATGTGTTAGTTACTGTGTTATGTTGTGTTAGTTACTGTGTTATGATGTGTTAGTTACTGTGTTATGATGTGTTAGTTACTGTGTTATGATGTGTTAGTTACTGTGTTATGATGTGTTAGTTACTGTGTTATGATGTGTTAGTTACTGTGTTATGATGTGTTAGTTACTGTGTTAGTTACTGTGTTATGATGTGTTAGTTACTGTGTTACGTTGTGTTAGTTACTGTGTTATGATGTGTTAGTTACTGTGTTACGTTGTGTTAGTTACTGTGTTATGATGTGTTAGTTACTGTGTTATGATGTGTTAGTTACTGTGTTATGATGTGTTAGTTACTGTGTTACGTTGTGTTAGTTACTGTGTTATGATGTGTTAGTTACTGTGTTATGATGTGTTAGTTACTGTGTTATGATGTGTTAGTTACTGTGTTATGATGTGTTAGTTACTGTGTTACGTTGTGTTAGTTACTGTGTTATGATGTGTTAGTTACTGTGTTATGATGTGTTAGTTACTGTGTTACGTTGTGTTAGTTACTGTGTTATGATATGTTAGTTACTGTGTTATGTTGTGTTAGTTACTGTGTTATGATGTGTTAGTTACTGTGTTAGTTACTGTGTTATGATGTGTTAGTTACTGTGTTATGATGTGTTAGTTACTGTGTTACGTTGTGTTAGTTACTGTGTTATGTTGTGTTAGTTACTGTGTTATGATGTGTTAGTTACTGTGTTAGTTACTGTGTTATGATGTGTTAGTTACTGTGTTATGATGTGTTAGTTACTGTGTTACGTTGTGTTAGTTACTGTGTTATGATGTGTTAGTTACTGTGTTATGATATGTTAGTTACTGTGTTAGTTACTGTGTTATGATGTGTTAGTTACTGTGTTATGATGTGTTAGTTACTGTGTTAGTTACTGTGTTACGTTGTGTTAGTTACTGTGTTATGATGTGTTAGTTACTGTGTTATGATGTGTTAGTTACTGTGTTATGATGTGTTAGTTACTGTGTTATGATGTGTTAGTTACTGTGTTATGATGTGTTAGTTACTGTGTTATGATGTGTTAGTTACTGTGTTATGACTGTGTTAGTTACTGTGTTAGTTACTGTGTTATGATGTGTTAGTTACTGTGTTATGATGTGTTAGTTACTGTGTTATGATGTGTTAGTTACTGTGTTATGATGTGTTAGTTACTGTGTTAGTTACTGTGTTACGTTGTGTTAGTTACTGTGTTATGATGTGTTAGTTACTGTGTTATGTTGTGCTAGTTACTGTGTTATGATGTGTTAGTTACTGTGTTATGTTGTGCTAGTTACTGTGTTATGTTGTGTTAGTTACTGTGTTACGTTGTGTTAGTTACTGTGTTATGATGTGTTAGTTACTGTGTTAGTTACTGTGTTAGTTACTGTGTTACGTTGTGTTAGTTACTGTGTTATGATGTGTTAGTTACTGTGTTAGTTACTGTGTTATGATGTGTTAGTTACTGTGTTACGTTGTGTTAGTTACTGTGTTACGTTGTGTTAGTTACTGTGTTATGATGTGTTAGTTACTGTGTTATGTTGTGTTAGTTACTGTGTTATGATGTGTTAGTTACTGTGTTAGTTACTGTGTTATGATGTGTTAGTTACTGTGTTATGATGTGTTAGTTACTGTGTTACGTTGTGTTAGTTACTGTGTTATGATGTGTTAGTTACTGTGTTATGATGTGTTAGTTACTGTGTTAGTTACTGTGTTATGTTGTGTTAGTTACTGTGTTATGATGTGTTAGTTACTGTGTTATGATGTGTTAGTTACTGTGTTAGTTACTGTGTTATGATGTGTTAGTTACTGTGTTATGATGTGTTAGTTACTGTGTTACGTTGTGTTAGTTACTGTGTTATGATGTGTTAGTTACTGTGTTAGTTACTGTGTTATGTTGTGTTAGTTACTGTGTTACGTTGTGTTAGTTACTGTGTTATGATGTGTTAGTTACTGTGTTAGTTACTGTGTTATGTTGTGTTAGTTACTGTGTTAGTTACTGTGTTAGTTACTGTGTTATGTTGTGTTAGTTACTGTGTTACGTTGTGTTAGTTACTGTGTTATGATGTGTTAGTTACTGTGTTACGTTGTGTTAGTTACTGTGTTACGTTGTGTTAGTTACTGTGTTAGTTACTGTGTTATGATGTGTTAGTTACTGTGTTACGTTGTGTTAGTTACTGTGTTATGATGTGTTAGTTACTGTGTTACGTTGTGTTAGTTACTGTGTTACGTTGTGTTAGTTACTGTGTTATGATATGTTAGTTACTGTGTTAGTTACTGTGTTATGATGTGTTAGTTACTGTGTTATGATGTGTTAGTTACTGTGTTAGTTACTGTGTTATGTTGTGTTAGTTACTGTGTTATGTTGTGTTAGTTACTGTCTTATGATGTGTTAGTTACTGTGTTAGTTACTGTGTTATGATGTGTTAGTTACTGTGTTACGTTGTGTTAGTTACTGTGTTATGATGTGTTAGTTACTGTGTTACGTTGTGTTAGTTACTGTGTTATGATGTGTTAGTTACTGTGTTATGATGTGTTAGTTACTGTGTTACGTTGTGTTAGTTACTGTGTTATGATGTGTTAGTTACTGTGTTAGTTACTGTGTTATGATGTGTTAGTTACTGTGTTAGTTACTGTGTTATGATGTGTTAGTTACTGTGTTAGTTATTGTGTTAGTTACTGTGCTAGTTACTGTGTTATGATGTGTTAGTTACTGTGTTACGTTGTGTTAGTTACTGTGTTACGTTGTGTTAGTTACTGTGTTATGTTGTGTTAGTTACTGTGTTAGTTACTGTGTTATGATGTGTTAGTTACTGTGTCATGTTGTGTTAGTTACTGTGTTAGTTACTGTGTTATGTTGTGTTAGTTACTGTGTTAGTTACTGTGTTATGTTGTGTTAGTTACTGTGTTATGTTGTGTTAGTTACTGTGTTATGTTGTGTTAGTTACTGTGTTAGTTACTGTGTTATGATGTGTTAGTTACTGTGTCATGTTGTGTTAGTTACTGTGTTAGTTACTGTGTTAGTTACTGTGTTATGTTGTGTTAGTTACTGTGTTAGTTATTGTGTTAGTTACTGTGCTAGTTACTGTGTTATGATGTGTTAGTTACTGTGTTACGTTGTGTTAGTTACTGTGTTATGATGTGTTAGTTACTGTGTTATGTTGTGTTAGTTACTGTGTTATGTTGTGTTAGTTACTGTGTTATGATGTGTTAGTTACTGTGTTAGTTACTGTGTTAGTTACTGTGTTATGTTGTGTTAGTTACTGTGTTATGATGTGTTAGTTACTGTGTTAGTTACTGTGTTATGTTGTGTTAGTTACCGTGTTATGTTGTGTTAGTTACTGTGTTATGATGTGTTAGTTACTGTGTTAGTTACTGTGTTATGTTGTGTTAGTTACTGTGTTATGTTGTGTTAGTTACTGTGTTATGATGTGTTAGTTACTGTGTTATGATGTGTTAGTTACTGTGTTATGATGTGTTAGTTACTGTGTTATGATGTGTTAGTTACTGTGTTACGTTGTGTTAGTTACTGTGTTATGATGTGTTAGTTACTGTGTTATGATGTGTTAGTTACTGTGTTATGATGTGTTAGTTACTGTGTTATGATGTGTTAGTTACCGTGTTATGTTGTGTTAGTTACTGTGTTATGATGTGTTAGTTACTGTGTTAGTTACTGTGTTATGTTGTGTTAGTTACTGTGTTATGTTGTGTTAGTTACTGTGTTATGATGTGTTAGTTACTGTGTTAGTTACTGTGTTATGATGTATTAGTTACTGTGTTATGATGTGTTAGTTACTGTGTTATGATGTGTTAGTTACTGTGTCATGTTGTGTTAGTTACTGTGTTAGTTACTGTGTTAGTTACTGTGTTATGTTGTGTTAGTTACTGTGTTAGTTACTGTGTTATGTTGTGTTAGTTACTGTGTTATGTTGTGTTAGTTACTGTGTTATGTTGTGTTAGTTACTGTGTTAGTTACTGTGTTATGATGTGTTAGTTACTGTGTCATGTTGTGTTAGTTACTGTGTTAGTTACTGTGTTAGTTACTGTGTTATGTTGTGTTAGTTACTGTGTTAGTTATTGTGTTAGTTACTGTGCTAGTTACTGTGTTATGATGTGTTAGTTACTGTGTTACGTTGTGTTAGTTACTGTGTTACGTTGTGTTAGTTACTGTGTTATGATGTGTTAGTTACTGTGTTATGTTGTGTTAGTTACTGTGTTAGTTACTGTGTTATGTTGTGTTAGTTACTGTGTTATGATGTGTTAGTTACTGTGTTATGATGTGTTAGTTACTGTGTTAGTTACTGTGTTATGTTGTGTTAGTTACTGTGTTATGATGTGTTAGTTACTGTGTTATGTTGTGTTAGTTACTGTGTTATGTTGTGTTAGTTACTGTGTTAGTTACTGTGTTATGTTGTGTTAGTTACTGTGTT
This sequence comes from Brachymystax lenok tsinlingensis, assembly GCA_030435695.1. Taxonomy (NCBI): domain Eukaryota; kingdom Metazoa; phylum Chordata; class Actinopteri; order Salmoniformes; family Salmonidae; genus Brachymystax; species Brachymystax lenok. Next base: position 2,518,632 of record CM059781.1, on the reverse strand, counting down.
ATGATGTGTTAGTTACTGTGTTATGATGTGTTAGTTACTGTGTTAGTTACTGTGCTAGTTACTGTGTTATGTTGTGTTAGTTACTGTGTTACGTTGTGTTAGTTACTGTGTTATGATGTGTTAGTTACTGTGTTAGTTACTGTGCTAGTTACTGTGTTATGTTGTGCTAGTTACTGTGTTACGTTGTGTTAGTTACTGTGTTATGATGTGTTAGTTACTGTGTTATGTTGTGTTAGTTACCGTGTTATGTTGTGTTAGTTACTGTGTTATGATGTGTTAGTTACTGTGTTAGTTGCTGTGTTAGTTACTGTGTTAGTTACTGTGTTATGTTGTGTTAGTTACTGTGTTATGGTGTGTTAGTTACTGTGTTAGTTACTGTGTTAGTTACTGTGTTAGTTACTGTGTTATGTTGTGTTAATTACTGTATTATGATGTGTTAGTTACTGTGTTATGGTGTGTTAGTTACTGTGTTAGTTACTGTGTTATGTTGTGTTAGTTACTGTGTTATGGTGTGTTAGTTACTGTGTTAGTTACTGTGTTAGTTACTGTGTTATGTTGTGTTAGTTGCTGTGTTATGTTGTGTTAGTTACTGTGTTATGGTGTGTTAGTTACTGTGTTAGTTACTGTGTTAGTTACTGTGTTAGTTACTGTGTTATGTTGTGTTAATTACTGTATTATGATGTGTTAGTTACTGTGTTATGATGTGTTAGTTATGTTTACATTTTTTCATTATTGGGTATTGTGTGTTGATTTCAGTCTGTAACACAACACAATGTGGAATACGTCAAGGTGTTTGAATTATTTCTGAAGACTCTGAAGCCTGAACAGGGTTTGTACAGACATTGGCCCAATTTTCACATCTTCAAATATGTCTGAATAATGTGGGCATTGCCTGACTAAATAGACAGCATGCTTCCGACACGAACGCACGTAATGAAGTCTGTCAATGTGGTAGCTGGTCAGCCATTTGAGACGTCGAAGAGTTATTTCGGGCTCACTGTATCATGTTTTTTTAAAATGGACAACTTTTTTTAAATACCCATTCGTGCCGTAGCATTTACTGGTAGGTAATCACTCATTGCTACGTCTTTCCTACCAATCCCGCTGGTTGTTGCTCCATACAACTGTTGGAGGGCTCTCTCTGCCTGACAGATTATCAATAGGCCATGTGTGTGTTATTTATATATCTATATAGTGTTCCTGGTTGTGTAAATAGTCACGGGACTCGTCGTGATTTTGATTCGTCAGATCTCTGCACAAACCACCAACAAACACACGCACACTCTTAGCTGGAACCCGGGTAGCAGTCGTTCTTGTGAGTGATGTTTTGCTTGGTGTGTGGCATGTTATTCGAGCTGCGACGGGAGACAGGGTCAAACGTAATGTCAATCGGGAGACGGGGTCAATCAGCTCGGGTACATGGTGTTCTTGCCACTGCTTGGATTATGAGTGTGATGGCATGCTAGTACGTAGTCAGTTGAGGGGCAGAGTCCCTGCAGGGCATTCAGAAAGGATTCAGACCCCTTGACTTTTTCCACATTTTAATACGTTACAGCCTCATTCTAAAAGTGAATAAATCGCCTCCGATCAATCTATACACAATATCCCATAATGACAAAGCAAAAACAGGTTTCTAGAAATTTATGTGAATGTATTCAAAATAAAAAACTGAAATATAACATTTCCATAAGTATTCAGACCCTTTACTCAGTACTTTGTTGAAGGTCCTTTGGCAGTGATTACAGCCTTGAGTCTTCTTGGGTATGACTCTCCAAGCTTGGCACACCTGTATTTGTGGAGTTTCTCCCATTCTTCTCTGCAGATCCTCTCAAGCTCTGTCAGGTTGGATAGGGAGTGTTGCTGCACAGCTATTTTCAGGTCTCTGCAGAGATATTCGATCGGGTTCAAGTCCGGGCTCTGGCTGAGCCACTCAAGGACATTCAGAGATTTGTCCCGAAGCTGTGTGCTTAGAGTCGTTGTCTTGTTGGAAGGTGAACCTTCAGCCCCAGTCTGAGGTCCTGAGAGCTCTGGAGCCTGACTAGTCTCCCAGTCCCTACCGCTAAAAAACATCCCCACAGCATGATGCTGCCACCACCATGCTTCACCGTTGGGATGGTTGAAGGTTTCCTTTTGGCAAACTCCAAGTGGGCTGTCATGTGCCTTTTTACTGAGGAGTGGCTTCCGTCTGGCCACTCTACCATAAAAGCCTAATTGGTGGAGGCTGTGTCCCTATGTCTCTCTCTGGGGGCAGTGTCCCTATATCTTCCTCTGTGGGCAGTGTCCCTATATCTCTTTCATGGGGCAGTGTCCCTATATTTACCTCTGGGGGCAGTGTCCCTATATCTCCCTCTGGGGGCAGAGTCCCCCTCTCTTCTCCTGCCCAGAGTCCCCCTCAGAGGGCTCTCCTGCCCAGGTCCCTAACCTGTCTCCCTGTCCACTAACCATGTCTCTCTCTCCCCTCCTCAGAGCCCTCCCCGGCCGTGGACCTTGGTCCTACCTTGGGTTTGAAGAAGTCCAGTTCTCTTGAGAGTCTGCAGACGGCCATGTCAGAGGTCAGGAAGAATGAGCCCCTCCCATTTCACAGGCCACGCCCCCACATGGTCAGGGGGAGGGGCTGCAACGAGAGCTTCAGAGCGGCCATTGACAAATCCTACGACGGACCAGCTGATGAGGATGATGGTAAGATATCAGAGATAGAGAGAGACGTTATGAAGGGCAGCTCTGAACAGTTGAAACTGGATTTTAAAGAGCTGATTGACTCTCTGCTAGACACTAATAAAATACACATCATGTCTGGCCCTGTGCCCTCTCTGAATCAAGGCATTGAACGCTTTAGCAGGATTCTCTCTCTTCACAACTGGCTACGTGATTATTGCAGCTCAATGGGTGTAACTTTTGTTGACAATTTCGATACATTCTGGAAACAAAACACATTTTATAAGGAGGATGGGCTCCTATCACAGCATTGTAAGGCTGCGTTGAGACAATGACTTTTCAATGACCCCAAGCTCAGCTCAGTTAATCCCCTACCATTGTGACACTGAGTTGTCATGATGCTTCAGCAAATGTACATTATACCAGGGGCATTGGTAGACTCAATGTAAGTAACCTAATGTATGTCCCTCTAACTGCCCTGAATGCCTCTGTTGATCCTACAGCTATTGTCTGCAGTAGTCATGTGCCTATGAACCAGATTTGTGCTGTTAGCACTGAGCCCTAATAGGAAGTCCACTAAAGCCCATTCTGGTGGGAAGCTGCTATAGACCACCAAGTGCTAACAGTCAGTATCTGGATAACATGTGTGAAATGCTTGATAATGAATGTGATATCAACAGAGAGGTATATTTTCTGGGTGATTTAAATATTGTCTGGCTTTCATCAAGCTGCCCCACTGAAGAAACATCTTCAAACTGTAACCAGTGCCTTCAACCTGGATCAGGTTATCAGTCAACCTACCAGGGTAGTTACAAACAGCACAGGAATGAAGTCATCAACATGTACTGATCACATCTTTACTAATGGGGCGGCAGGGTAGCCTAGTGGTTAGAGTGTTGGACTAGTAACCGAAAAGTTGCAAGTTCAATTCCCTGAGCTGACAAGGTACAAATCTGTCGTTCTGCCCCTGAACAGGCAGTTAACCCACTGTTCCTAGGCCGTCATTGAAAATAAGAATTTGTTCTTAACTGACTTGCCTAGTTAAATAAAGTGTTCAGATCCATAGGATGTAGTGATCACAATATAGTAGCCATATCTAGGATAACCAAAGGCTGGGCCTAATATAGTGTATAAGAGGTCATATGGTAAGTGTTGTAGTGATTCCAATGTTGTTGATGTAAAGAATATGTTTTGCTCTGTGGTGTGTAATGAGGAGAAAACAGGCGTTGCTTATCCCAGTTAAGCCATTATTTTATCCACTTTTATTTAACCAGGTAGGTTAAATAAAGTTCTCAAGTTCTCATTTACAACTGCGACCTGGACCAAGATAAACGAAAGCAGTTCGACACATACAACAACACAGAGTTACACATGGAGTAAAACAAACATACAGTCAATGATACAGTAGAAAAACAAATCTATATACAATGTGTGCAAATGAGGAAGGATAAGGAAGGTAAGGCAATAAATAGGCCATGGTGGCAAAGTAATTACAATATAGCAATTAAACACGGGAATGGTAGATGTGCAGTAGATTAATGTGTAGAAATACTGGGGTGCAAAGGAGCAAGATAAATAAATGAATACGGTAGGGGATGAGGTAGTTGGTTGGGCTATTTACAGATGGGCTATGTACAGGTGCAGGGGTCTGTGAGCTGCTATGACAGCTGGTACCTAAAGTTAGTGAGGGAGATAAGTGTCTCCAGTTTCAGTGATTTCGTTACAGTCATTGGCAGCAGAGAACTGGAAGGAAAGGCGGCCAAAAGAGGAATTGGCTTTGGGGGTGACCAGTGAGATATACCTGCTGGACCGTGTGCTACGGGTTGGTGCTGCTATGGTTACCAGCGAGCTGAGATAAGGCAGGGCTTTACCTAGCAGGGACTTGTAGATGACCTGGAGCCAGTGGGTCTGGTGACGAGTATGTAGCGAGGGCCAGCCGACTAGAGCATACAGGTCGCAGTGGTGGGTGGTATAAGGGGCTTTGGTGACAAAGCGGATGGCACTGTGATAGACTGCATCCAGTTTGCTGAGTAGAGTGTTGGAGGCTGTTTCGTAAATGACATCGCCTAAGTCGAGGATCGGTAGGATAGTCAGTTTTACTAGGGCAAGTTTGGCGGCGTGAGTGAAGGAGGCTTTGTTGCGAAATAGGAAGCCGATTCTAGATTTAATTTTGGATTGGAGATGTTTAATGTGAGTCTGGAAGGAGAGTTTACAGTCTAGCCAGACACCTAGGTTTTTGTAGTTGTCCACATATTCTAGGTCAGAGCCGTCCAGGGTAGTGATGCTAGTCGGGCGGGCGGGTGCAGGCATTTGGTTTTACTAGCATTTTAGAGCAGTTGGAGGCCACTGAAGGAGAGTTGTATGGCATTGAAGCTCGTCTGGAGGTTAGTTAACACAGTGTCCAAAGAAGGGCCAGAAGTATACAGAATGGTGTCGTCTGCATAGAGGACACGGAAGGAGAGTTGTAATGGCATTGAAGCTCGTTTGGAGCTTAAGAAAATGACTGTAAAAACTGTTAAATCCCAGTGGATTGATGAGGAATTGAAAAACGCTATGGTTGAGAGGGAGGAGGCAAATGAATGGCAAATAAGTCTGGCTTCAAACGTACTGCAAATTGAGAAATCATGTGACTAAACTGACTAAAAAGAAGAATACACTACACTATGAAACAAAGATAAATGACAAGAAATTATAGTAAAAACCGTCAGAGAATTTTCAATGATATTTGTGGGAAAAAGTCAAACTCGGCTCCATCATTCGTTGAATCAGATAGCTCATTCATTACAAAACCTACTGATATTGCCTACTTTATAGATTTTTTAATTGACAAGATTAGCGAACTTAGGGATGACATGCCAGCAACAAACGCTGACACTACACATCAGGTATATCGGACCAAATTATGAAAGACAAGATTTGTTATTTTGAATTCCGTAAAGTGAGTGTGGAAGAGTTGAATTGTTTTTGTTGTCTATGACAAGCCACCGGGGTCTGACACATTGGATTCAAAATTACTGAGGATAATAGCGGACGATATTGCCACTCCTATTTGCCATACAGTGGGGCAAAAAAGTATTTAGTCAGCCACCAATTGTGCAAGTTCTCCAACTTAAAAAGATGAGAGAGGCCTGTAATTTTCATCATAGGTACACTTCAACTATGACAGACGAAATGAGAAAAAGAAATCCAGAAAATCACATTGTAGGATTTTTTATTTATTTATTTGCAAATTATGGTGGAAAATAAGTATTTGGTCAATAACAAAAGTTTATCTCAATACTTTGTTATATACCCTTTGTTGGCAATGACAGAGGTCAAACGTTTTCTGTAAGTCTTCACAAGGTTTTCACACACTGTTGCTGGTATTTTGGCCCATTCCTCCATGCAGATCTCCTCTAGAGCAGTGATGTTTTGGAGCTGTCGCTGGGCAACACGGACTTTCAACTCCCTCCAAAGATTTTCTATGGGGTTGAGATCTGGAGACTGGCTAGGCCACTCCAGGACCTTGAAATGCTTCTTACGAAGCCACTCCTTCGTTGTTCGGGCGGTGTGTTTGGGATCATTGTCATGCTGAAAGACCCAGCCACGTTTCATCTTCCCTTGCTGATGGAAGGAGGTTTTCACTCAAAATCTCACGATACATGGCCCCATTCATTCTTTCCTTTACACGGATCAGTCGTCCTGGTCCCTTTGCAGAAAAACAGCCCCAAAGCATGATGTTTCCACCCCCATGCTTCACAGTAGGTATGGTGTTCTTTGGATGCAACTCAGCATTCTTTGTCCTCCAAACACGACGAGTTGAGTTTTTACCAAAAAGTTATATTTTGGTTTCATCTGACCATATGACATTCTCCCAATCCTCATCTGGATCATCCAAATGCTCTCTAGCAAACTTCAGACGGGCCTGAACATGTACTGGCTTAAGCAGGGGGACACGTCTGGCACTGCAGGATTTGAGTCCTGGCGGCGAGTGTGTTACTGATGGTAGGCTTTGTTAATTTGGTCCCAGCTCTCTGCAGGTCATTCACTAGGTCCCCGTGTGGTTCTGGGATTTTTGCTCACCGTTCTTGTGATCATTTTGACCCCACGGGTGAGATCTTGCGTGGAGCCCCAGATCGAGGAAGATTATCAGTGGTCTTGTATGTCTTCCATTTCCTAATAATTGCTCCCACAGTTGATTTCTTCAAACCAAGCTGCTTACCTATTGCAGATTCAGTCTTCCCAACCTGGTGCAGGTCTACAATTTTGTTTCTGGTGTCCTTTGACAGCTCTTTGGTCTTGGCCATAGTGGAGTTTGGAGTGTGACTGTTTGAGGTTGTGGACAGGTGTCTTTTATACTGATAACAAGTTCAAACAGGTGCCATTAATACAGGTAACGAGTGGAGGACAAAGGAGCCTCTTAAAGAAGAAGTTACAGGTCTGTGAGAGCCAGAAATCTTGCTTGTTTGTATGTGACCAAATACTTATTTTCCACCATAATTTGCAAATAAATTCATTAAAAATCCTACAATGTGATTTTCTGGATTTTTCTTCCTCATTTTGTCTGTCATAGTTGAAGTGTACCTATGATGAAAATTACAGGCCTCTCTCATCTTTTTAAGTGAGAGAACTTGCACAATTGGTGGCTGACTAAATACTTTTTTGCCCCACTGTATATTCGATTTAAGCCTACTAGAAAGCGTGTGCCCTCAGGCATTGAGGGAAGCTAAAGTCATTCCCATTCCTAAGAATAGTAATGCCCCCTTTACTGGCTCAAATAGCCTTCCAATCAGCCTGTTACCAACTGTTATTTTTTTTATTTGACCAGATACAATGCTATTTTACAGTAAACAAATTGACAACAGACTTTCAGCATGCTTATAGGGAAGGACAGTCAACAAGCACAGCAGTTACACAAATTACTTTGGCGGAGAGAAATTTATGGGGGATGTTTTGTTAAACTTCAGGGCAGCTTTTGACATTATTGATCATAGTCTGCTGCTTGAAAAACAATTGTGTTATGGCTTCATACCCCCTGCTATATTGTGGATAAAGAGTTACCTGTCTAACAGAACACAGAGGGTGGTCTTTAATGGAAGCCTCTCCAACATAATCCAGGTAGAATCAGGAATTCCCCAGGGCAGCTGTCTAGGCCCCTTACTTTTTTCAATCTTTACTTTGAGGAAAGCCAGTTTGTCTATGTATGCAGATGACTCAACACCATACATGTCAGCTACTACAGCAACTGAAATGACTGCAACACTTAACCTCTTAAGGAGCAGCAAGGTGCGTTGGGGCGCTAGCGCCCCACTCCCGACACTACCAGGTGAAATGCAAGGCGCCAAATTCAAATCCAAAAGTTGAATTATTAAACATGCACCAATATACAAGTGTTCCATACTCATCAAAAGCTCTGTTTCTTGGCAATATCACAGCGTTGTCAGATTTCAAAAAGGCTTTACGGTGAAAGCACCACATTTGATTGTTTGAGGGTAGCACCTTCACTATTTTTCCCATTACCATGAATTCGTTAGCCTTCACGGTTCACACATAACACATTTCACAGCGAAAACAATTCAATTACCTGTTGAAGAACTTCTGCTGATGGCTTCCCAAGTGTCCAACGAAGACAATCCATGGTTCTTTTGTTAGAAAAAGTAATGTATTATATCCATAAATCTCCGTTTGGTTCGCGCGTTTATATTCAGAAACTACAGCCTCCACTCCTCCATTGAAACGTGAAGAGAACTCGTTCAACTTATACCTATAAACTTGTCCAAGAACAATCAAACATACTTTTTAACCTCTCAGGGATTGCTGGGGCGCTAGCGCCCCAATCCCGACACTACCAGGTGAAATGCAAGGCGCCAAATTCAAAATCCAAAAGTTGAATTATTAAACATCCACCAATATACAAGTGTTCCATATTCATCAAAAGCTCTGTTTCTTGGCAATATCACAGCGTTGTCAGATTTCAAAAGGCTTTACGGTAAAGCAGCACATTTGATTGTTTGAGGGTAGCACCTCACATATTTTTCCCATAGCCATGAATCCATTAGCCATCATGGCACACACATAACACATTTCACAGCGAAAACAAATCAATTACCTGTTGAAGAACTTCTGCTGAGGTCATCCTAAGTGTCCAACGAAGACAATCCATGGTTCTTTTGTTAGAAAAAGTAATGTATTTTATCCATAAATCTCCATTTGGTTCGCGCGTTATAATCAGAAACGACAGCCTCCACTCCTCCATTGAAACGTGACGAGAACTCGTTCATCTTATACCTATAAACTTGTCCAAGAACATTCAAACATATTTTTAAATGTATCCTTAGGAACACTTTTACGTATATTTACTATTATAAATCAACCGGAATATAAACTGAACGATAAAGACGGTAAAAAGACACTGCGCGCCTTGTCGGGAGCGCGCGCTGGGTACTGTTGACATAAAAAGTACACTTCCTGGTTTGCTCTTATTCTCTGGTCTAAAGCATCCAAAATGAAAATGTACACTGTCTCGAGACTGTTGACATCTAAAGGAAGCGATGGGTACTGCATTCATTGCCCTTATATGGTCATTTTCATGAGGGAGGGGTTCCAAATGAGCAATGTGTCAAAATCACTTTTTCCAGGACATAAATTCCTCGGGGTTTCGCCTGCCATATGCGTTCTGTTTTACTCACAGACAAATGGTTAACACTTTTGGAAAATTCAGAGTGTTTCCTATCCAATGGTACTAAATATGTGCATATTCTATTTTCTGGGCCTGAATGGGAGGCATTTTACTTTGGGCACGCCAGGCTCTCCAAAACGGTCACCTCGTGCGCTGCTCCCTAAGAAGTTAACAAAGAGCTGAAGTTAGTTTCAGAGTGGGTGGTAAGGAGTAACTTAGTCCTAAATATTTCAAAAACTAAAATCATTGTATTTGGGACAAATCATTCACTAAACTCTAAACCTCAACTGAATCTTGAAATAAATAATGTGGAAATTTAGCGACTAAACTGCTTGGAGTAACCCTGTATTGTAAACTATTATGGTCAAAGCATAGTGATACAGCGGTAGCTAAGATGGAGAGTTTGTCCCAAAAAAACTGCTCCTCTACCTTATTAACAGCACTATCAACAAGGCAGGTCCTAAAGGCTCTAGTTTTGTCGCACCTGGACTACTGTTCAGTCGTGTGGTCAGGTGCCACAAAGAGGGACTTAGGAAAATTTCAATAGGCTCAGAACAAGGCAGCACGGCTGGCCCTTGGGTGTACACAGTGAGCTAATATTAATGTCAATCTTTCCTGGCTCAAAGTATTGGAGAGATCGACTTCATCACTACTTGTATTTATGAGAGGTGTTGACATGTTGAAAGCACAGTGTCTGTTTAAATGACTAGCACACAGCTCGGACACCCATGCATACCCCACAAGACATGCCACCAAAGGTCTCTTCACAGTCCCCAAGTCCAGAACAGACTATGGGAGGCACACAGCACTACATAGAGCCATGGCTACATGGAACTCTATTCCACATCAGGTAACTGATGCAAGCAGTATAATCAGATTTAAAGATCAGGTAAAAAATAGCTGCCTTAATTTTGACGGAGCCCAGGAAGAGTAGCTGCTGCCTTGGCAGGAACTAATGGGGATCCATAATAAACCCCAGGAAGAGTAGCTGCTGCCTTGGCAGGAACTAATGGGGATCATTATTAAACCCCAGGAAGAGTAGCTGCTGCCTTGGCAGGAACTAATGGAGATCCATAATAAACCCCAGGAAGAGTAGCTGCTGCCTTGGCAGGAACTAATCGGAATCCATAATAAACCCCAGGAAGAGTAGCTGCTGCCTTGGCAGGAACTAATGGGGATCCATAACAAACCCCAGGAAGAGTAGCTGCTGCCTTGGCAGGAACTAATGGGGATCCATAATAAACCCCAGGAAGAGTAGCTGCTGCCTTGGCAGGAACTAATGGGGATCATTATTAAACCCCAGGAAGAGTAGCTGCTGCCTTGGCAGGAACTAATGGAGATCCATAATAAACCCCAGGAAGAGTAGCTGCTGCCTTGGCAGGAACTAATCGGAATCCATAATAAACCCCAGGAAGAGTAGCTGCTGCCTTGGCAGGAACTAATGGGGATCCATAACAAACCCCAGGAAGAGTAGCTGCTGCCTTGGCAGGAACTAATCGGAATCCATAATAAACCCCAGGAAGAGTAGCTGCTGCCTTGGCAGGAACTAATGGTGATCTATAATAAACCCCAGGAAGAGTAGCTGCTGCCTTGGCAGGAACTAATGGGGATCCATAATAAACCCCAGGAAGAGTAGCTGCTGCCTTGGCAGGAACTAATGGGGATCCATAATAAACCCCAGGAAGAGTAGCTGCTGCCTTGGCAGGAACTAATGGGGATCCATAATAAACCCCAGGAAGAGTAGCTGCTGCCTTGGCAGGAACCAATGGGGATCCATAATAAACCCCAGGAAGAGTAGCTGCTGCCTTGGCAGGAACCAATGGGGATCCATAATAAACCCCAGGAAGAGTAGCTGCTGCCTTGGCAGGAACTAATGGTGATCCATAATAAACCCCAGGAAGAGTAGCTGCTGCCTTGGCAGGAACTAATGGGGATCCATAATAAACCCCAGGAAGAGTAGCTGCTGCCTTGGCAGGAACTAATGGGGATCCATAATAAACCCCAGGAAGAGTAGCTGCTGCCTTGGCAGGAACTAATGGGGATCCATAATAAACCCCAGGAAGAGTAGCTGCTGCCTTGGCAGGAACTAATGGGGATCCATAATAAACCCCAGGAAGAGTAGCTGCTGCCTTGGCAGGAACTAATGGGGATCCATAATAAACCCCAGGAAGAGTAGCTGCTGCCTTGGCAGGAACTAATGGGGATCCATAATAAACCCCAGGAAGAGTAGCTGCTGCCTTGGCAAGAACTATTGGGGATCCATAATAAATACAAATACACTGTGGTATAAGTGTAGCTAGAATGCAGTATATCTGCAGTATGCTGCAAATACTGCATCCAAAATAACATGTTTTTTTTGACCGCAGTAATTTCACAGTTGCCTGCAGTTATTCTTTAATCACTGCATCCAGAAGACCACAGTTGCCTGCAGTTATTCTTTAATCACTGCATCCAGAAGACCACAGTTGCCTGCAGTTATTCTTTAATCACTGCATCCAGAAGACCACAGTTGCCTGCAGTTATTCTTTAATCACTGCATCCAGAAGACCACAGTTGCCTGCAGTTATTATTTAATCACTGCATCCAGAAGACCACAGTTGCCTGCAGTTATTCTTTAATCACTGCATCCAGAATACCACAGTTGCCTGCAGTTATTCTTTAATCACTGCATCCAGAAGACCACAGTTGCCTGCAGTTATTCTTTAATCACTGCATCCAGAAGACCACAGTTGCCTGCAGTTATTCTTTAATCACTGCATCCAGAAGACCACAGTTGCCTGCAGTTATTCTTTAATCACTGCATCCAGAAGACCACAGTTGCCTGCAGTTATTATTTAATCACTGCATCCAGAAGACCACAGTTGCCTGCAGTTATTCTTTAATCACTGCATCCAGAATACCACAGTTGCCTGCAGTTATTCTTTAATCACTGCATCCAGAAGACCACAGTTGCCTGCAGTTATTCTTTAATCACTGCATCCAGAAGACCACAGTTGCCTGCAGTTATTCTTTAATCACTGCATCCAGAAGACCACAGTTGCCTGCAGTTATTCTTTAATCACTGCATCCAGAAGACCACAGTTGCCTGCAGTTATTCTTTAATCACTGCATCCAGAATA
>CM059781.1:2331200-2501200 GCA_030435695.1 Brachymystax lenok tsinlingensis | reverse complement strand
TCTGGCTGTCACCCTGTCTCTATGAGTCTCTATGAGGTCTGTCTGGCTGTCACTCTGTCTCTATGAGGTCTGTCTCTCTGTCACCCTGTCTCTCTGAGTCTCTATGAGGTCTGTCTGGCTGTCACCCTGTCTCTATGAGTTCTGTCTGTCTGTCTGTCACCCTGTCTCTAAGAGGTCTGTATGGCTGTCTGTCACCCTGTCTCTAAGAGGTCTGTCTGGCTGTCTCTCTGAGTCTATGAGGTCTGTCTGGCTGTCACCCTGTCTCTATGAGGTCTGTCTGTATCATGGTGGGCATGTGTTTCATCCATACCATAGACCACCATGTAACACAGAATATTCTCTCCATTCACTTCTCCAACTGGAAAATCAGGTCAGAAATAAATAACTTATTTATCTCTCTCTGTCTCTGTCTCTCTCTCTCTCTCTCTCTCTCTCTCTCTCTCTCTCTCTCTCTCTCTCTCTCTCTCTCTCTCTTCTCTCTCTTCACTGTCTCTCTCTCTTCTCTGTCTTTCTCTCTCTCTTCTCTCTGTCTCTCTTTTCTCTCTGTCTCTCTCTTCTCTGCCTTTCTGTCTCTCTCTCTCTTCTCTCTCTTCTCTCTATCTCTCTCTTCTCTGTCTCTCTCTCGCTCTCTTCTCTGTCTCTCTGTCTCTCTCTCTCTGGCATGTGGGAGTTTGTTGCTTGTTGAAATAGCTAGCTGGGGTTTTAAAGCTAAACAGAAGCCTAGCGTCTGAATGAGAGAGATAAACTCCATACATTCAGCCCACACTCGTTCCCTGTAGAGCAGTCATGTTAAAACACACCATGTTTCAGGACAGACGAGCCGAACAGCTCCGCTGCTGCTGATCTGTGTCTCTCTCCCCATGGCACACATTAATTCCAACAGAAGTTAGACAAGTGAATTGATACGGGCACGGCTGTGATGTCTTTAAAGCTGGTATTATTCATCAACACAGTAGATCCACAGAGGACTGTTCAGCGAGAGAGACACTCTAATATGCATCAGAACATGCTTTTGTTCGACACGCACTGCAGCTCAACGTGAAATAATCCTGAGGACACAAAGCCTGGAGAGGAGAGGGGGGCTCCTATCACTTCTCTGTACCCTTTACAGTGCTATCTCCTATCACTACTCTGTACCCTTTACAGTACTATCTCCTATCACTACTCTGTACCCTTTACAGTACTATCTCCTATCACTACTCTGTACCCTTTACAGTGCTATCTCCTATCACTACTCTGTACCCTTTACAGTACTATCTCCTATCACTACTCTGTACCCTTTACAGTGCTATCTCCTATCACTACTCTGTACCCTTAACAGTACTATCTCCTATCACTACTCTGTACCCTTTACAGTGCTATCTCCTATCACTACTCTGTACCCTTTACAGTGCTATCTCCTATCACTACTCTGTACCCTTTACAGTACTATCTCCTATCACTACTCTGTACCCTTTACAGTGCTATCTCCTATCACTACTCTGTACCCTTTACAGTGCTATCTCCTATCACTACTCTGTACCCTTTACAGTGACACCTAGGCATGGGGGCGTGGTCTCTCTCTACTCCTAAACTGATCGAAGAGAACAGTGAAGTGTGTTGCAACATATATTTACATTTGAAGGTGTGATGTAGAAATGTGTGTGTGTCTCTCCTCTCTCTCCCCTGCAGATGACCTGTCAGGCCAGAGTTCGGGACGGGACACCCCTGCCAGCGGCTCCTCTCGCCAGGGTGTGGGGGAAGCGACGGACGAGAGCAAAGACAAGAAGAAGAAGGCCAAAGGAAAGAAGAAAGAGAAGCTATCCAAAAGCAAAGGAAAGAAAATCACTGAGGATGTGGACGAGCCGGACAAGAAGACCAAGAAGAAGAAAGGTTTTGGTTTACTGAGGTGAGGCTATACCATTTCCTGCCTTGTCCTTTCATGTCTTCAGTGAGGGATGCCTTGTCCATTCATGTCTTCAGTGAGGGATGCCTTGTCCATTCATGTCTTCAGTGAGGGATGCCTTGTCCATTCATGTCTTCAGTGAGGGATGCCTTGTCCATTCATGTCTTCAGTGAGGGATGCCTTGTCCATTCATGTCTTCAGTGAGGGATGCCTTGTCCATTCATGTCTTCAGTGAGGGATGCCTTGTCCATTCATGTATTCAGTAAGGACTGCCATGTCCATTAATGTCTTCAGTAAGGACTGCCATGTCTGTTAATGTCTTTAGTGAGGGATGCCATGTCCATTCATGTATTCAGTAAGGACTGCCATGTCCATTCATGTCTTCCAATCTACATCAAAACAATTTGTTAAGGCACACATAGTTTGTGTTTATGTATCAATACATTCACAAAAACGATCTAGCTCACAGGTGTTGCTTTATCTGTTTTATAAACCAGGTTTGCTGTTTTATTTGCGCAATATGAGATGGACCGGAGTTCCATGGAATAAGGGCTCTATATAATACTGTACACTGTTTGAATTTGTTCTAGATTTGGGGACTGTGAAAAGACCCCTGGTGGCATGTCTGGTGGGATAAGTGTGTGTGTCAGAGCTGTGTGTAAGTTGACTATGTAAACCATTTGGGATTTTCAACACATGAATGTTTCTTATAAAAAGAAGAAGTGATGCAGTCAGTCTCTCCTCAACTCTTAGCCAAGAGAGACTGGCATGCATAGTATTAATATCAGCCCTCTGATTACAATGAAGAGCAAGACGTGCCGCTCTGTTCTGGGCTGCAGCTTAACTAGGTCTTTCCTTGCAGCACTGGACCACACGACTGGACAATAATCAAGATCAGACAAAACTAGAGCCTGCAGGACTTGCTTTGTGGAGTGTTGTGTCAAAAAAGCAGAGCATCTCTTTATTACAGACAGACCTCTCCCCATCTTAACGGCCATTCAATCTATATGTTTTGACCATGACAGTTTACAATCTAAGGCAACGCCAAGTAATTTAGTCTCCTCAACTTGTTCAACAGCCACATTATTCAGTACCAGATTCAGCTGAGGTCTAGAACTTAGGGAATGATTTGTACCAAATACAAGGCTCTAGCGTTCTGAGAACCTTTACAGTGCTATCTCCTATCACTACTCTGTACCCTTTACAGTGCTATCTCCTATCACTACTCTGTACCCTTTACAGTACTGTCTCCTATCACTACTCTGTACCCTTTACAGTGCTATCTCCTATCACTACTCGGTACCCTTTACAGTGCTATCTCCTATCACTACTCTGTACCCTTTACAGTGCTATCTCCTATCACTACTCTGTACCCTTTACAGTACTGTCTCCTATCACTACTCTGTACCCTTTACAGTGCTATCTCCTATCACTACTCTGTACCCTTTACAGTGCTATCTCCTATCACTACTCTGTACCCTTTACAGTACTATCTCCTATCACTACTCGGTACCCTTTACAGTGCTATCTCCTATCACTACTCTGTACCCTTTACAGTGCTATCTCCTATCACTACTCTGTACCCTTTACAGTACTATCTCCTATCACTACTCTGTACCCTTTACAGTGCTATCTCCTATCACTACTCTGTACCCTTTACAGTGCTATCTCCTATCACTACTCGGTACCCTTTACAGTACTATCTCCTATCACTACTCGGCACCCTTTACAGTACTATCTCCTATCACTACTCGGTACCCTTTACAGTACTGTCTCCTATCACTACTCTGTACCCTTTACAGTGCTATCTCCTATCACTACTCGGTACCCTTTACAGTACTATCTCCTATCACTACTCGGTACCCTTTACAGTACTATCTCCTATCACTACTCGGTACCCTTTACAGTGCTATCTCCTATCACTACTCTGTACCCTTTACAGTACTATCTCCTATCACTACTCTGTACCCTTTACAGTACTATCTCCTATCACTACTCGGTACCCTTTACAGTACTATCCCCTATCACAACTCTGTAACACCACACAACCACACACACATCCCTGTCTTCTATTGATTCAGCAGATGGCATTGTGTTTGGTGGTGAACCATCACCTAGGCATGGGGGAGTGCTCTCTCTTTAACCCCCCCTCCCACCACTACCTAGGCATGGGGGAGTGCTCTCTCTTTAACCCCTCTCCCACCAGAGGGCTGATATAAATTCTATTCAGCTGAGGTCTAGAACTTAGGGAATGATTTGTTCCAAAGTTTATTACTGACCACTCGTTCCAAAACAGACTGCAACTCTTTGTTAAGGGTTTCAGTGACTTCATTAGCTGTGGTTGCTGATGCGTATATGACTGAATCATCAGCATACACGGACACACATGCTGTGTTTAATGCCAGTGGCAGGTCATTGGTAAAAATAGAAAAGATTAGAGAGGCCTAGAGAGCTGCCCTGCGGTACACCACACTTTGACATTAGGTAAGCTTCCATTAAAGAAAACCCTTTGAGTAGTTTTTAGATAGATAGCTCTGAATCCGGGATATGGCAGAGGTTGAAAAGCCATTACACAAGTTCTCAACAACAGGTTATGGTCAATAATATCAAAGGCTGCGCTGAAATCTAACAGTACAGCCCCCACAATCTTCTTATCAATTTGTGTAGTATTGTTTTACTGAGGCCAGGACTGAAGGAGTGTGTGACCGGTGTTAAATGATGCAGGCGACGTGTGTGTGTGGTGTTAAACGGTGCGGGCACCAGGCCTCCCTCCATAATATAGCCCAGTCATCTCTGTGTCTCTGTGCCAGTCCTCTCTGTGTCTCTGTGCCAGTCATCCTTACAGCGCTGTATGGTGTTGGTGCCAGGCCCAGGACACATCATACACACACACACACACACACACACGCACACACACACGCACGTACACACAGTGTGCCACACCGCTCACAAGCTTCTGTCTCCTCCAGGGTGGTTATATATTTGTCTCCTCCAGGGTGGTTATATATCTGTCTCCTCCAGGGTGGTTATATATCTGTCTCCTCCAGGGTGGTTATATATCTGTCTCCTCCAGGGTGGTTATATATCTGTCTCCTCCAGGGTGGTTATATATCTGTCTCCTCCAGGGTGGTTATATATCTGTCTCCTCCAGGGTGGTTATATATCTGTCTCCTCCAGGGTGGTTATATATCTGTCTCCTCCAGGGTGGTTATATATCTGTCTCCTCCAGGGGTGGTTATATATCTGTCTCCTCCAGGGTGGTTAAATATCTGTCTCCTCCAGGGTGGTTATATATCTGTCACCTCCAGGGTGGTTATATATCTGTCTCCTCCAGGGTGGTTATATATCTGTCACCTCCAGGGTGGTTATATATCTGTCTCTCCAGGGTGGTTATATATCTGTCTCCTCCAGGGTGGTTATATATCTGTCTCCTCCAGGGTGGTTATATATCTGTCTCCTCCAGGTTGGTTATATATCTGTCTCCTCCAGGGTGGTTATATATCTGTCTCCTCCAGGGTGGTTATATATCTGTCTCCTCCAGGGTGGTTATATATCTGTCTCCTCCAGGGTGGTTATATATCTGTCTCCTCCAGGGTGGTTATATATCTGTCTCCTCCAGGGTGGTTATATATCTGTCTCCTCCAGGGTGGTTATATATCTGTCTCCTCCAGGGTGGTTATATATCTGTCTCCTCCAGGGTGGTTATATATCTGTCTCCTCCAGGGTGGTTATATATCTGTCTCCTCCAGGTTGGTTATATATCTGTCTCCTCCAGGGTGGTTATATATCTGTCTCCTCCAGGGTGGTTATATATCTGTCTCCTCCAGGGTGGTTATATATCTGTCTCCTCCAGGGTGGTTATATATCTGTCTCCTCCAGGGTGGTTATATATCTGTCTCCTCCAGGGTGGTTATATATCTGTCACCTCCAGGGTGGTTATATATCTGTCTCCTCCAGGGTGGTTATATATCTGTCACCTCCAGGGTGGTTATATATCTGTCTCCTCCAGGGTGGTTATATATCTGTCTCCTCCAGGGTGGTTATATATCTGTCTCCTCCAGGGTGGTTATATATCTGTCACCTCCAGGGTGGTTATATATCTGTCTCCTCCAGGGTGGTTATATATCTGTCACCTCCAGTGTTCTACATTTACCTTTTCCACTGGTGGCCCTGATGCTGTAAACTGTTCCGGCTGGTGGCCCTGATGCTGTAAACTGTTTCAGCTGGTGGCCCTGATGCTGTAAACTGTTTCCACTGGTGGCCCTGATGCTGTAAACTGTTTCAGCTGGTGGCCCTGATGCTGTAAACTGTTTCAGCTGGTGGCCCTGATGCTGTAAACTGTTCCAGCTGGTGGCCCTGATGCTGTAAACTGTTCCAGCTGGTGGCCCTGATGCTGTAAACTGTGTCAGCTGGTGGCCCTGATGCTGTAAACTGTTTCAGCTGGTGGCCCTGATGCTGTAAACTGTTTCGGCTGGTGGCCCTGATGCTGTAAACTGTTTCGGCTGGTGGCCCTGATGCTGTAAACTGTTCCGGCTGGTGGCCCTGATGCTGTAAACTGTTTCAGCTGGTGGCCCTGATGCTGTAAACTGTTTCAGCTGGTGGCCCTGATGCTGTAAACTGTTTCGGCTGGTGGCCCTGATGCTGTAAACTGTTTCAGCTGGTGGCCCTGATGCTGTAAACTGTTTCGGCTGGTGGCCCTGATGCTGTAAACTGTTTCAGCTGGTGGCCCTGATGCTGTAAACTGTTTCAGCTGGTGGCCCTGATGCTGTAAACTGTTTCAGCTGGTGGCCCTGATGCTCTAAACTGTTTCAGCTGGTGGCCCTGATGCTGTAAACTGTTTCAGCTGGTGGCCCTGATGCTCTAAACTGTTTCAGCTGATGGCCCTGATGCTGTAAACTGTTTCAGCTGGTGGCCCTGATGCTGTAAACTGTTCCAGCTGGTGGCCCTGATGCTGTAAACTGTTTCAGCTGGTTGCCCTGATGCTGTAAACTGTTTCAGCCTGTGGCCCTGATGCTGTAAACTGTTTCGGCTGTTTGTTGTTGGCAACAGTACATGATTTGGTGCAGATGTGTTTTTTCTTCTTCTGTGAAATCCTCTGGAGGGAAGAATTTGTAAGAACAATAGTTGATACCAAACCGATACCACGAAGTGGTGTTTCCCCCAGTTTTTTTCATTCTCAAAATCACACTTTTTTAAATAGAAAAACAACAATAGGTTATGTTGTAAGTCCACAACAATGCTTAAACCACATCAGGGGACTATTCTTTTGGTCTGGGAATAAACTGAAGCATGTATAGTTTTTAGTGTAGTCACCCTTAAACACCACCCAGAACACCATCCAGAACACCATCCAGAACACCACCCAGAACACCATCCAGAACACCATTCAGAACACCACCCAGAACACCACCCAGAACACCATCCAGAACACCACCCAGAACACCATCCAGAACACCACCCAGAACACCAGCCAGAACACCATCCAGAACACCACCCAGAACACCACCCAGAACACCACCCAGAACACCATCCAGAACACCAACCAGAACACCAACCAGAACACCATCCAGAACACCACCCAGAACACCACCCAGAACACCACCCAGAACACCATCCAGAACACCACCCAGAACACCACCCGGACAGGTTGTGTTGCTGTAGCTTACATAACAGTGGATTGATGCAAATAATCCTGATTCTGCCTTGTAGACAGAGGCTATTGTGTAGTTAGCTTTTAGTTGCCTTTCCATCTGCCCAAAGACAGTTAGGCAGTCATTAGCATCGCTAACGGCTAGACAAAGTGGTAGACACAGGCCCTACGTGCACCCCACACAGCATGGCTCCACATTCAGCTAAATTTGATAGTTTCACACCAGGCCAGTGTCAAATGAAAGCTACTGGACTGAATTAAATAAATATTGCCTGGAGTCCACGTCTTACAGGAAAGAGAATGATGCATAATTTCAACAGCAGGTGATTTTATCTTCATTAGCGGGCTGAAACATTTTTGCACATGTATTAAAAATAAAAAACAGAAATACCTTATTTACATAAGTATTCAGACCCTTTACTATGAGACTCGAAATTGAGCTCAGGTGCATCCTGTTTCCATTGATCATCCTTGAGATGTTTCTACAATTTGATTGGAGTCCACCTGTGGTAAATTCAATTGATTGGACATGATTTGGAAAGGCACACACTTGTCTATGTAAGGTCCCACAGTTGGCAGTGCATGTGAGAGCAAAAACCAAGCCATGAGGTCGAAGGAATTGTCCGTAAGTAAGTTTGGAACCGTAAGTTTGGAACCGCCAAGACTCTTCCTAGAGCTGGCCGCCTGGCCAAACTGAGCAATTGGGGGAGAAGGGCCTTGGTCAGGGAGGTGACCAAGAACCTAATGGTCACTCTGACAAAGCTCCAGAGTTCCTCTGTGGAGATGGGAGAACCTTCCTGAAGGACAACCAGCTCAGCAGCACTCCACCAATCAGGCTTTTATGGTAGAGTGGCCAGACAGAAGCCACTCCTCAGTACAAGGCACATGACAGCCCACTTGGAGCTTTCCAAAGGGCACCTAAAGACTCTCAGACCATGAGAAATCAGATTCTCTGGTCTGATAAAACCAACATTGAACTCTTTGGCCTGAATGCCAAGCATCATGTCTGGAGGAAACCAGGCACCACTCATCACCTAACCAATACCATCCATACGGTGAAGCATGGTGGTGGCAGTTTTTCAGCGGCAGTGACATGGAGACTAGTCAGGATCAAGAGAAAGATGAACGGAGTAAAGTACAGAGAGATCCTTGATGAAAACCTGCTCCAGAGCGCTCAGGACCTCAGACTGGGGCAAAGGTTCACCTTCCAACAGGACAACGACCCTAAGCACACAGCCAAGGCCATGCAGGAGTGGCTTCCCCATCCAACCAGACAGCGCTTGAGAGGATCTGCAGAGAAGAATGGTGGTCATGAAGCTGCTGGGCAGGATGGTCATGAAGCTCTGCTGGGCAGGAGGGTCATGAAGCTCTGCTGGGCAAGAGCGTCATGAAGCTCTGCTGGGCAGGAGGGTCAGTGGTGGAGTGGTAAGAGGAGAGAAAAGAGACAGATTGTATAGAGACCGAGTTCAGAGAGAGTGCTCCGTTAGTACCTGTAAAACGTTCTAACGTTGGTCTCTCTCAAGCTCCCCCTGTAGTGGCTAGTTAAAGTTGAATCCCTTTCAGTGAGGTTGCCCCTGCCTGTCTGGATGCCTGTCTCCCACCCAGCATACCTTCCTGGTCCTGCCCTCTCCCCTGCCCTCTCCCCCTGCTCTGTGGTCCATGAGAGAGAGAGATGGGGGAGCGGCCCACTGTAGATCCCACGCTGGCTGTCTTGGACCCCTCATTAGAATGCATCCTTGTTGTTCTGAAGAAGTAAGGCTGTATTCACTAGCCTTCTCTGTGGGGGACGGGACGACCCAAGAAAAGGTTAGAGAGAAGCAGTGTTTTTAATGAAATGGTACTTAAAACTTCTTAGGGATCAGCAGCAGAGTTGTCGGTTTTGGAGAGTCTGGCGTGCCCAAAGTAAAATGCCTGCCACTCAGGCCCAGAAACTAGGATATGCACATAATTCGTACTATTGGATAGGAAACAGTTTCTAAAACTGTTAAAATAATGTCTGTGAGTATAACAGAACTGATATGGCAGGCGAAAACCCAAGGAATTTCTGTCAGGACCCGGTAATGAACTCGGGTCTCCGGTGTGAGAACCAGTCACTCAGCACCCTGAGCCACAAGTAGTCGGCAGAACCCAGATGATGAGGCAGACACAGTCGAGTAGATGGTGTATTTAATAATAACAAAACTGAAAGAACTTCAGGCCAAAAAATAATCCACCAAGACAAAAGGCCAAACCACATAGGAAGGAGGAACATCCAGGAAAAGTCTTGAAAGAGAAATCCAAAAATAACAATACCCAAAACAATGTTCACAAAAGGTAGTCTCAAAAGAATAATCCAAAGAAAACGATACCCAAAACAAAGTTCCACAAGAGCGCCCAACTGGAGCAAAGAACATACACAGCTTCACTGAGGCAGGGTGCTAACATACAAACACAGAGCAAAGAACTAAGGGAAATCTAAGGGTTTAAATACATACAGGAGAAACGAGGCACAGGTGCAATTAATAACTGGAAACAAGGGGAAAAGAAAGGAAAGGATCAGACAAAAGAACACAATGGAGCCTCTAGTGGTCAAAACACAGAAACCACCCGGCCAAAAGTTGACAGAATCCCCTAGGAACGGCTCCTGACGCTCCTACCAGCTTTCTCAGGGTGGAGAACCCTAAACTGGACGAATGAGGTCAGGGTCCAGTATGTCTCTGGCAGGAACCCAGGAGCGTTCTTCGACCGTAGCCTTCCCAATCCACCAGATACTGCCAGGACCGCTGCACCCGGCGGAGTCCAGTATCCGGTGGACGGTATAAGCCGCTGACCTCCGATGACACGGGCGGAGGGGGGGTCTGCCTGCGGGACAAAGGGAGAAAAACAACAGGTTTTAATAAGGAAACGTGAAATGTGGGATTAATCTTAAGAGATCTGGGTAATAGCAGGCCATAAAAGCGTGACAGGGGTTGACTCTCCTGGCAACTTTAAAGGGACCGGCGTATCTCTGGGACAGCTTAAGTAGACTCCACCCGTAGCGGTAAGTCTCTAGTGGAGAGCCAGACTCTTCTGGTCAAGAGGTTGGGGCCGAGACGGCGACGCCTGTTGGCCTGTCGTTGGTACTGCTGTGAGGAACGCAGAAGATTGAGACGGGCCTTCTTCCACGTAAGCCGACAGCGCCTAACGAACCTCAGGCCGAAGGCACTCCGACTTCAACCTCCTGGTCAGGGAACAAAGGGGGCATAGCCAAACTGACACTCGTGTGGGGACATACCAGTGGGAGGAGGAGCGCAAGGTGTTGTGCGCGCATTACTCAGCCCACACGATGAACGATGACCATGTAGACGGGTTGTTGGAGGCCATACATCTGAGGGCAGTTTCCAGCTCCTGATTCATTCTCTCAGTTTGGCCGTTGGACTCGGGTGGTACCCTGAAGACAGGCTGGCAGTAGACCCTATGAGCTGAGCAGAAGGCCTTCCAAAACTTTGAGGCTAACTGGGGCCTCTGTCGGAAACCATATCCTGAGGATGCCAAGACTCGAACACGTGGTTGATTACCAGCTCAGCCGCCTCCCTTAGCCGAAGGTAACTTAGTCAGGGGGACGAACCTGGCGCCTTTAGAGAACCTGTCGGCGATGACTAGGATAGTCGACACAAGGGACGGAGGGAGGCCAGTAATGAAGTCCAACGAGATATGGGACCAGGGTCGGTGGGGGGATAGGTAAAGGGTGCAGGAGTCCTTGAGGGCGGAGGTGAGAGGATTTACCCTGGCAGCACACGGAACAGGCCTTGACGAAGGTGTCGACATCTTCTTTTATGGTGGGCCACCAGAACTTACGCTGGATGAACTCCAAGGTGCGACCTACTCCCGGATGACAGGTGAGGCGAGAGGAGTGTCCCCACAGAAGAACCTGGGACCTCGCTGCCCTGGGGACAAACAACCGATTGGCAGGTCTCTCCTATCGGACCCGGTTCGGTAGCTTGGGCTCGTCTCACGGTGTCCTCCACTTGCCACGAGATCGAGCCACGATCTTAGCGGTGGGAAGAACAGGCATGTCAGCATTCTCCTCTAACGGCAGGAGCGTAGACTTCGAGACAACGTTGTCCGGCTTGAGATTCTTCGACCCGGCCGATGAGTGAGGATAAACTGAAACCGATTGAAAAAGAGAGACCATCGAGCTTGTCTGGAGTTCAACCGCTCGCCTGCTGAATAAACTCCAGATTTTTGTGGTCCGTGAAGCACTTGAAACGGGTTGAGAAGCCCCTCGAGCCAGTGTCTCCATTCCTCCAATGCCATCTTAACCGCTAGGAGTTCACGATCCCCACATCGTAATTCCTCTCGGCCGGTGTAAGCCGGTGGGAGAAGAAGGCGCAGGGTGGAGCTTCTGGTCTTCACCCCGCTGAGACAGAACAGCCCAACACCAACCTCTGAGGCGTCCTACCTCCACTACAAACGGTTCCTCCACTGTAGGTAGCGCCAGGATGGGAGCAGAGAGGATGCGCTGCTTAAGTCCTTGGAAGGCCGTTTCAGCTTCTTTCCCACAGAAACCCTATGCTTGCCACCCTTGGTTAAAGCTGAGAGAGGAGCTGCCACCGAGCTGAAGTTTCTGATGAACTTGCGGTAAAAGTTTGTCAGAAGCCCAAGAACGCTGAACCTCCTTCACGGACTTAGGAGGGGCCAGTCCGCTACCGCTTCTACCTTCCTGGAGTCCATTTGATCCGACCGGGTTCCACTACAAATCCCAGGAATTGAATTCGGAGGCATGGAATTCACACTTTTCCCGGCTTAACATACAAATGGCTGTCTAGTAGACGTTGGAGTACTTGGTTCTAACATGTTTGGTGTGCTCTTGAAGGGAGCTCGAAAGATGAGGATGTCATCTAGGTAAGCGAACACGAAGATGTTAAGCATATCCCTGAGCACATCATTTATGAGCGCTTGAACACAGCCGGGCGTTGGTCAGACCGGCGGGCATCACCAGGTATTCATAGTGACCAGTAGGCGTGTTGAACGCGGGTCTTCCACTCACCGTGTTTGATCCGCACCAGATGGTATGCCGTAGATCCAGCTTGGTGAATACGGCTGCTTCTGAGCAACTCAAACGCTGTGGCCATAAGGGGTAGGGGTAGCGGTTGCGGACTGTTATGGCATTGAGTCCCCGGTAGTCGATGCATGGACGTAAACCACCGCTTTTTGGCCACAAAGAAAATCCTGCTCTCGGCGAGCGCAGGTGGATGGACGAATGAGGCCTGCTGCCAGTGCGCCTTGATGTAGGTATCCATAGCAGCTGCTCGGGAGATAGGAAAGATCCGACCTCTGGGGGCAGGTGCCTGGAAACAGGTTGATGGGGCAATCGTAAGGTCTATGGGGTGGTAGTGTGGTGGCCCTCTGTTTGCTGAATCGCTTGAGGTCATGGTAACACTCGGGAACTCGGAAAGGTCGATGGGTTCTAGAGACTCGGGAGGAGACCTCGGGAACTTCGGGAAGATGCAAGTGGTTTGGCACGTAGGACCCCACTGCTTGACAGTGCCCACGGACCAGTCGATGAGAGGGTTATGGCTGTGCAAACCAGGGGTAGCCAAGGACGAGAGGGAACTCGAACAGGGGATAAGATGAAAGTCTATCACTTCCTGGTGTTGGGAAACAGATAGTCGTGAAGGGAGCAGTGACGCGAGTAACAAGTCCAGATCCCAGAGGGCGCCCATCCAACGTAGCAACCCTCATGGGGTCAGTGAGAGGTTCAGAGGAACGCCATTCTCCCAGCCCAGATGCCGCTCCATAAAGTTACCTCGGCTCCAGAGTCTACCAAGGCTTGAAGGTAGCTCGTGGTTGTCCCAGGAAAGGGTGACTGGAACGAGCAGGCGGAGTTGGATGGATGGGAGGGAAGATGTTTCCTGCTACAGTCCCCCCAGGCCTGCACGGACCGCGGCGCTTTCCTGAGCCCGGGACACGCAGAGCGGAAATGGCCCGGTTTATCGCAGTATAGACAGCATCGTTCCCTCATCCGGCGGTCTCTTTCAGCCTGGGAGATGCGTCCGATCTGCACGAGTTCGTGGAGCCAGCAGGGATAAAGGTGGGGCTCGGAGCTGGGACCGATGGGGAGCTAGGGCGGGGGTCTACTGGGTTGAGATCTCTCTCTCAGGCGCTGGTCTATACTGCGAGGCCAACTTGATCAGGGACTCGAGATTGTCCGGTGGTTCCGAGTAGCCAGTTCGCCTTGGATAGCCGGAGAGACCCTTCAGAAAGCACACTGTGAGCGCCTGCGTCGCTCCAGCCACTTGCTGCTGCCACTGTGCGGAACTGAATGGCATAGTCCGTCACGCTCGCCGCCTTGGCGGAGAGTCAAAAGCTGTTTGGCTGAGTCAGGGCCGCTGGTAGGACATTGGAACACTCGCTTGAATTCTTCAGTAAAGCGAGTAACTGGCGAGCAGGGACTCTGGACCTCCCACACAGCAGTGGCCCAGGCCAGGGCTTTTTCTGACAGCAGGGTGATGATGTAGGCGATCTTGGACCGGTCGGTGGGAAACGACGAGGGTTGCAGCTCAAGGAGGGAACACTGGGTGAAAAACCTCACAAGCACTCTCGGATCACCTGAGAACCGTTGGGGGGGCGGAAGCAGGTTCAGCCAGGGGTTAACTGCCACGGGCACTGGGATCTGAGGTACTGAGGCGGGACCGCTGTCGGAGGAAGTCGCTCAGATATCTGCCTTATGGAAGTGAGCATTTCCGACAGAAGTTGAGAATGTCTAACCATCAAGGCCTCTTGCTGAACCAGGGCGGCGTGATGCTGTACAGTCCCCTCATGGTGGGACAGCGTGGCAAAAACTCCTGGATACCGGCTGCCTCTGGGTTCATGTTCTGGCTCTGTGTTTCTGTCAGGACCCGGTAATGAACCTGGGTCTCCGTGTGAGAACCAGTCACTCAGCACCCTGAGCCACAAGTAGTCGGCAGAACCCAGATGATGAGGCAGACACAGTCGTAGTCGAGATGGTGTATTTAATAATGTCAACAAAAACTGAAAGAACTTCAGGCCAAAATAATCCACCAAGACAAAAGGCCAAACCACATAGGAAGGAGGAACATCCAGGAAAAGTCTTGAAAGAGAAATCCAAAAAATAACAATACCCAAAACAATGTTCACAAAAGGTAGTCTCAAAAAGAATAATCCAAAGAAAACGATACCCAAAACAAAGTTCCACAAGAGCGTCCAACTGGAGCAAAGAACATACACAGCTTCACTGAGGCAGGGTGCTAACATACAAACACAGAGCAAAGAACTAAGGGAAACTAAGGGTTTAAATACATACAGGAGAAACGAGGCACAGGTGCAATTAATAACTGGAAACAAGGGGAAAAGAAAGGAAAGGATCAGACAAAAAGAACACAATGGGAGCCTCTAGTGGTCAAAACACAGAAACCACCCGGCCAAAAGTTGACAATTTCTGTCCTGAATTTTTTATGTGTGACATGCTCTCACTTCCAATGTCTGTCTATGGGATTTTCAGTCAAATAGGACCCAGATTGCAGTACCTATGGCTTCCACTAGATGTCAACAGTCTTTAGACAAGGTTTCAAGCGTTTGTCCTCTCTCTCCACCCCTCTCTCTCTCTTCTCTCTCCCCTCCTCTCCTATCTTTCTACTCCTCTCTCTCTCCTTACTCTCCCCTCTAGTTCTGAACCATATTTATTAACTGTGAGGAAACAATGTCTGTCTGATGATTAGGTGTCTCTCTACACCCTCACGCCTCGCTCTGCTTCTCTCCCTTTGGTATATTTGGCTCCTAATGCACTGGGAAAATCACCTAACTTGTAGCTAGTCCCTCTATGAGCTACTGCTGGGAGGATGATCAACTGCTGGGAGGATGACCAACTGCAGGGATGATGACCTACTGCTGGGACTGGACTATCAGACATTATTGTCCTCACCACAGAGACAGTGTGATTCCTCTCTCTCTCTCTCTCTCTCTCTCTCTCTCTCTCTCTCTCTCTCTCTCTCTCTCTCTCTCTCTCTCTCTCTCTCTGTCTCTGTCTCTGTCTCTGTCTCTCTTTCTCTATCTCTGTCTCTCTCTGTCTCCACATCATTCAGTTAGGGCCATTACACATCAGAAGATGGCCTGGGTAGGCTGTTGGGAGACTGAGTCTGGAAAAGAGACTGAGTCTTTTTATGTCTTGGGCAGATGAGCTCTATATTAAAAAAATAAATAGTGTTAGAAAACGTGTCCAGTAGCACAGTGGGTAACAGCCCTATGTAACCCAGTGGATAACAGCCCTATGTAACCCAGTGGATAACAGCCCTATGTAACCCAGTGGGTAACAGCCCTATGTAACCCAGTGGATAACAGCCCTATGTAACCCAGTGGATAACAGCCCTATGTAACCCAGTGGATAACATCCCTATGTAACCCAGTGGGTAACACCCCTATGTAACCCAGTGGATAACAGCCCTATGTAACCCAGTGGATAACAGCCCTATGTAACCCAGTGGATAACAGCCCTATGTAACCCAGTGGATAACAGCCCTATGTAACCCAGTGGATAACAGCCCTATGTAACCCAGTGGATAACAGCCCTATGTAACCCAGTGGATAACAGCCCTATGTAACCCAGTGGGTAACAGCCCTATGTAACCCAGTGGGTAACAGCCCTATGTAACCCAGTGGATAACAGCCCTATGTAACCCAGTGGATAACAGCCCTATGTAACCCAGTGGATAACAGCCCTATGTAACCCAGTGGATAACAGCCCTATGTAACCCAGTGGATAACAGCCCTATGTAACCCAGTGGATAACAGCCCTATGTAGCCCAGTGGATAACACCCTATGTAACCCAGTGGATAACAGCCCTATGTAACCCAGTGGATAACAGCCCTATGTAACCCAGTGGATAACAGCCCTATGTAACCCAGTGGATAACAGCCCTATGTAACCCAGTGGATAACAGCCCTATGTAACCCAGTGGATAACAGCCCTATGTAACCCAGTGGGTAACAGCCCTATGTAACCCAGTGGATAACAGCCCTATGTAACCCAGTGGATAACAGCCCTATGTAACCCAGTGGATAACAGCCCTATGTAACCCAGTGGATAACAGCCCTATGTAACCCAGTGGGTAACAGCCCTATGTAGCCCAGTGGATAACAGCCCTATGTAACCCAGTGGATAACAGCCCTATGTAACCCAGTGGGTAACAGCCCTATGTAACCCAGTGGATAACAGCCCTATGTAACCCAGTGGATAACAGCCCTATGTAACCCAGTGGGTAACAGCCCTATGTAACCCAGTGGATAACAGCCCTATGTAACCCAGTGGATAACAGCCCTATGTAACCCAGTGGATAACAGCCCTATGTAACCCAGTGGATAACAGCCCTATGTAACCCAGTGGATAACAGCCCTATGTAACCCAGTGGATAACAGCCCTATGTAACCCAGTGGATAACAGCCCTATGTAACCCAGTGGATAACAGCCCTATGTAACCCAGTGGGTAACAGCCCTATGTAACCCAGTGGGTAACAGCCCTATGTAACCCAGTGGATAACAGCCCTATGTAACCCAGTGGATAACAGCCCTATGTAACCCAGTGGATAACAGCCCTATGTAACCCAGTGGATAACAGCCCTATGTAACCCAGTGGATAACAGCCCTATGTAACCCAGTGGATAACAGCCCTATGTAACCCAGTGGATAACAGCCCTATGTAACCCAGTGGATAACAGCCCTATGTAACCCAGTGGATAACAGCCCTATGTAACCCAGTGGATAACAGCCCTATGTAACCCAGTGGATAACAGCCCTATGTAACCCAGTGGATAACAGCCCTATGTAACCCAGTGGATAACAGCCCTATGTAACCCAGTGGATAACAGCCCTATGTAACCCAGTGGATAACAGCCCTATGTAACCCAGTGGATAACAGCCTATGTAACCCAGTGGATAACAGCCCTATGTAACCCAGTGGATAACAGCCCTATGTAACCCAGTGGGTAACAGCCCTATGTAACCCAGTGTGTAACAGCCCTATGTAACCCAGTGGATAACAGCCCTATGTAACCCAGTGGATAACAGCCCTATGTAACCCAGTGGATAACAGCCCTATGTAACCCAGTGGGTAACAGCCCTATGTAACCCAGTGGATAACAGCCCTATGTAACCCAGTGGATAACAGCCCTATGTAACCCAGTGGGTAACAGCCCTATGTAACCCAGTGGGTAACAGCCCTATGTAACCCAGTGGATAACAGCCCTATGTAACCCAGTGGATAACAGCCCTATGTAACCCAGTGGATAACAGCCCTATGTAACCCAGTGGATAACAGCCCTATGTAACCCAGTGGATAACAGCCCTATGTAACCCAGTGGATAACAGCCCTATGTAACCCAGTGGATAACAGCCCTATGTAACCCAGTGGATAACAGCCCTATGTAACCCAGTGGATAACAGCCCTATGTAACCCAGTGGATAACAGCCCTATGTAACCCAGTGGATAACAGCCTATGTAACCCAGTGGGTAACAGCCCTATGTAACCCAGTGGATAACAGCCCTATGTAACCCAGTGGATAACAGCCCTATGTAACCCAGTGGATAACAGCCCTATGTAACCCAGTGGGTAACAGCCCTATGTAACCCAGTGGATAACAGCCCTATGTAACCCAGTGGGTAACAGCCCTATGTAACCCAGTGGGTAACAGCCCTATGTAACCCAGTGGGTAACATCCCTATGTAACCCAGTGGATAACAGCCCTATGTAACCCAGTGGATAACAGCCCTATGTAGGGTGTACTGTTTGACCATCTGTAGTGTGTTTATAACAGACGTATAGTTTGCTAGACCAACAGCTCTATGTTATACATTAGTGTATCCCAGTACTGTGTATCACAGGTAGTATTAACTCCTGGTGGTGCAGCGGTACTGTGTATCACAGGTAGTATTAACTCCTGGTGGTGCAGCGGTACTGTGTATCACAGGTAGTATTAACTCCTGGTGGTGCAGCGGTACTGTGTATCACAGGTAGTATTAACTCCTGGTGGTGCAGCGGTACTGTGTATCACAGGTAGTATTAACTCCTGGTGGTGCAGCGGTACTGTGTATCACAGGTAGTATTAACTCCTGGTGGTGCAGCGGTACTGTGTGTCACAGGTAGTATTAACTCCCGGTAAATCAAATCAAATCAAATCAAATTTTATTTGTCACATACACATGGTTAGCAGATGTTAATGCGAGTGTAGCGAAATGCTTGTGCTTCTAGTTCCGACCATGCAGTAGTATCTAACAAGTAATCTAACAAATTCACAACAACTACCTTATACACACAAGAGTAAAGGAATGAATACGAGTATGTACATATAAATATATGGATGAGCGATGGCTGACCGGCATAGGCAAGATGCAGTAGATGGTATGGAGTACAGTATATACACACACATATATATATATATATATATACACATACACACACACATATATGAGATAAGTAATGTAGGATATGTAAACATTATATAAATGGCATTGTTTAAAGTGGCTAGTGATACATTATTTCATCCAATTATAATTATTAAAGTGGCTAGAGATTTGGGTCGATGGCCGAACGGCATAGGCAAGATACAGTAGATGGTTTAGAGTACAGTGTATACATTTGATATGAGTATGTCGGATACGTAAACATTATATACAAACTTGTTTAAAGTGGCTAGTGATACATTTGTTACATCCAATTCCTATGTATAAAGTGGCTAGAGATTTAAGTCAGTATGTTGGCAGCAGCCACTCAATGTTAGTGATGGCTGTTTAACAGTCTGATGGCCTTGAGGTAGAAGCTGTTTAACAGTCTCTCAGTCCCAGCTTTGATGCACCTGTACTGACCTCGCCTTCTGGATGATAGCGGGGTGAACAGGCAGTGGCTCGGGTGGTTGTTGTCCTTGATGATCTTTTTGGCCTTTCTGTGACATCGGGTGGTGTAGGTGTCCTGGAGGGCAGGTAGTTTAACCCCGGTGATGCGTTGTGCAGTCCTCACTACCCTCTGGAGAGCCTTACGGTTGTGGGCGGAGCAGTTGCCGTACCAGGCGGTGATACAGCCCGACAGGATGCTCTCGATTGTGCATCTGTAAAAGTTTGTGAGTGATTTTGGTGACAAGCCAAATTTCTTCAGCCTCCTGAGGTTGAAGAGGCGCTGTTGCGCCTTCTTCACCACGCTGTCTGTGTGGGTGGACCAATTCAGTTTGTCCGTGATGTGTACACCGAGGAACTTAAAACTTTCCACCTTCTCCACTACTGTCCCCTCGATGTGGATAGGGGGGTGCTCCCTCTCCTGTTTCCTGAAGTCCACGATCATCTCCTTTGTTTTGTTGACATTGAGTGAGAGGTTATTTTCCTGACACCACACTCCGAGGGCCCTCACCTCCTCTCTGTAGGCCGTCTCGTCGTTGTTGGTAATCAAGCCTACCACTGTAGTGTCGCCAGCAAACTTGATGATTGAGTTGGATGCGTGCTTGGCCAAGCAGTCATGGGTAAACAGGGAGTACAGGAGAGGGCTGAGAACGCACTTGTGGGGCCCCAGTGTTGAGGATCAGCGGGGTGGAGATGTTGTTTCCTACCCTCACCACCTGGGACCGGCCCGTCAGGAAGTCCAGGACCCAGTTGCACAGGGCTGGGTCGAGACCCAGGGTCTCGAGCTTAATGACGAGCTTGGAGGGAACTATGGTGTTAAATGCTGAGCTGTAGTCGATGAACAGCATTCTTACATAGGTATTCCTCTTGTCCAGATGGGTTAGGGCAGTATGCAGTGTGATTGCGATTGCATCGTCTGTGGACCTATTGGGACGGTAAGCAAATTGGAGTGGGTCCAGGGTGTCTAGCAGGATGGAGGTGATATGATCCTTGACTAATCTCTCAAAGCACTTCATGATGACGGAAGTGAGTGCTACGGGGCGATAGTCATTTAGCTCAGTCGCCTTAGCTTTCTTGGGAACAGGAACAATGGTGGCCCTCTTGAAGCATGTGGGAACAGCAGACTGGGATAGGGACTGATTGAATATGTCCGTAAACACACCAGCCAGCTGGTCTGCGCATGCTCTGAGGACACGGCCAGGGATGCCATCTGGGCCGGCAGCCTTGCGAGGGTTAACACATTTAAATGTTTTTCTCACATTGGCTGCGGTGAAGGTGAGCCCGCAGGTTTTGGTAGCGGGCCGTGTCGGTGGCACTGTATTGTCCTCAAAGCGAGCAAAGAAGTTGTTTAGTTTGTCTGGGAGCAGGACGTCATGGTCCGCGACGGGGCTGGTTTTCTTTTTGTAGTCTGTGATTGACTGTAGACCCTGCCACATTCCTCTCGTGTCTGAGCCATTGAATTGTGACTCTACTTTGTCTCTATATTGACGCTTGTTTGATTGCCTTGCGGAGGGAATAGCTACACTGTTTGTATTCAGTCATGTTTCCGGTAGCCTTACTCTGGTTAAAAGCAGTGGTTCGCGCTTTCAGTTTTGCGCGAATGCTGCCATCAATCCATGGTTTCTCTTTGGGGAAGGTTTTAATATTTGCTATGGGTACAACATCACCAATGCATTTGCTTATAAACTCGCTCACCGAATCAGCGTATACATCAATGTTGTTGTCAGATGCTATCCGGAACATATCCCAGTCCACGTGCTCGAAGCAATCTTGCAGTGTGGAATCAGATTGTTCGGACCAGCGTTGAACAGACCTGAGAACGGGCGTTTCCTGTTTTAGTTTCTGTTTGTAGGCTGGGAGCAACAAAATGGAGTCATGGTCAGACTTGCCGAAAGGAGGGCGGAGAATAGCCTTGTATGCATCACGGAAGTTGGAATAACAGTGGTCCAGGGTTTTACCAGCCCGGGTGGCACATTCGATATGCTGGTAAAATTTCGGGAGCCTTGTTCTTAAATTAGCCTTATTAAAATCCCCAGCCACAATAAATGCAGCCTCAGGATATGTGGTTTCCAGTTTACATAGAGTCCGATGAATTTCTTTCAGTGCCGTCGATGTATCAGCTTGAGGGGGGGATATACACGGTTGTGATTGTAATCGAGGAGAATTCTCTTGGTAGATAATGCGGTCTGCATTTGATTGTAAGGAATTCTATGTCAGGTGAACAAAGGACTTGAGTTCCTGTATGTTGTTATGATCACACCACGTCTCGTTAATCATAAGACACACACCCCACCCTTCTTCTTACCAGATAGAAGTTTGTTTCTGTCGGCGCGATGCGTGGAGAAACCAGGTGGCTGTACCGACTCTGATAACGCGTGTCCTGAGTGAGCCATGTTTCCGTGAAGCAAAGAACGTTGCAGTCTCGGATGTCTCTCTGAAAGGCAACCCTCGATCGGATTTCGTCTACTTTGTTGTCAAGAGACTGTACATTGGCGATTAAAATACTCGGAGAGGTGCCACGATGCGCCCGTCGACGTAGCTTGACCAAAAGACCGCCGCGTTTCCCTCTTCTCCGGCGCCGCCGTTGTTTTGAGTAGCCACGTGCTATCCAGTCTGTTGTTGTGTTTGGGTTAACGAAAGGAGAATCCTCTTTGGGAAAGTCGTATTCCTGGTCGTAATGTTGGTAAGTTGACGTTGCTCTTATATCCAATAGTTCCTCCCGGTTGTATGTAATAAAACTTAATATTTTCCGGGGTAACAATGTAAGAAGTAATACATAAAAAAACAAAATACTGCATGGTTTCCTGAGAACGTGAAGCGAGGCTGCCATCTCTGTCGGCGCCGGAAGTAGCTGTCCGGTACTGTGTATCACAGGTACTGTGTATCACAGGTACCACACACACACACACACACACACACAGACACAGACAGACAGACAGACAGGCAAGCTAAGGAACATATGGTATCTGAGAATGTGTGATCATGGTATTTTGCTTGATTGCCATCAACGGTGTGAGAACGGCAGGAACATCTCATTTCCTGTGAAGGAAGTGTGAAGAAGTGGCTGTTTCTAAGTCGGTAGAAAGGTGTTCCGTTGTGTTGCCTTAAAGGGATATTTCTGGGGTTTGTTTTTAGCATGCTAGCAGATACACATAGACTTCCAGTCATTACGCTAATGCTAGTTAGCATTGGCTTGTGAAACTACCTCATACTGGACACAGAGACATACACACTACCTCATACTGGATACAGAGACACACACACTACCTCATACTGGATACAGAGACACACACACTACCTCATACTGGATACAGAGACACACACACTACCTCATACTGGATACAGAGACATACACACTACCTCATACTGGATACAGAGACATACACACTACCTCATACTGGATACAGAGACACACACACTACCTCATACTGGATACAGAGACATACACACTACCTCATACTGGACACAGAGACATACACACTACCTCATACTGGATACAGAGACATACACACTACCTCATACTGGATACAGAGACATACACACTACCTCATACTGGATACAGAGACATACACACTACCTCTAACTACCTCATAGACATTAAATTGGTTTCCACCGGTTCATCTGACTCTGAGGAAGTTTATTGCCAAAATCCCTAGTTACCCCTCTAGAGTCGCAAAACATATCTATAAATTATAGTCCGACTCCAAGCCTTAAATCTACAAACTGTAAAGTCTTGTGAGACTCTAGAATGTTAAATACTTCCAGACCTCTTCTTACGACAGACTCATTGGTACATCCCAAATGGTGATCATTGGTTGCATCCCAAATGGTGATCATTGGTTGCATCCCAAATGGTGATCATTGGTTGCATCCCAAATGGTGATCAATTCCTTTTATAGTGCACACCTTTTGACCAGGGCCCATAGGGTAGTGCACTACATAGGGAATAGAGGACCATAGAGCCTTGGTCTAAAGTAGTGCACTACATAGGGAATAGAGGACCATAGGGCCCTGGTCTAAAGTAATGCACTACATACGGAATAGGGTGCCATACTGGTCTAAAGTAGTGCCCTAAATAGGGAATAGAGTGCCATTTGGGACACGTACTTTGCCTTCCACTAGTGAGCTAGATGTTTTTAATTTGTCTAAACGTGCACTAAGAATCATGGAAAGAGGTTTCTTCTTTTAAGGCTGTAAATGTTTTCTCTGTCATGCAGTGAAGAATGTCTTGGAAATAGTGCTTTAATGGTCAAAACATCATCCAGTTTGACATTTAATGGCTTCAATCCTACGGCCCAAGAAGATGCCTTGAGAGAGGCAGTAAACATAATGATCAACACACGCACGCATGCACGCACGCACACACACACACACACACACACACACACACACACCCTATGACAGTGTATTTTGATAGTTACTGTTGAATGCTCTCACCCACACACATATGCCACGGAGCTGTTGTGTGCGTACCAAATGAATCCCTATTCCCTATGTAGTGCACTACTTTAGACCAGAGCCCTATGGTAGTGCACTATATAGGGAATAGGGGTCCATTTTGAATGCAGCTGTTGTGGTCCTGATTTTGTTGTCCTAAACTACTAAACTAGATGACAGATGGTTTATTCTCACTCTGCTAGTTAAAACAGGACAGCCCTCAGAGAGACAGGCAGGGGAGCCCCTCCTGTAGAGCACACTGCGGAGCAGCCACAAAGGCCCATATCCGCAAGAGTACACTGGTCTCGCTCAACCTCACCTAACTAACACATTTGAAATCTGTTAACTAATGACTCACTACCTCAATGAGACATGACGATCTGTTGACTAATGACTCACTACCTCAATGAGACATGATGATCTGTTGACTAATGACTCACTACCTCAATGAGACATGACGATCTGTTGACTGATGACTCACTACCTCAATGAGACATGACGATCTGTTGACTAATGACTCACTACCTCAATGAGACATGATGATCTGTTGACTGATGACTCACTACCTCAATGAGACATGACGATCTGTTGACTAATGACTCACTACCTCAATGAGACATGACGATCTGTTGACTAATGACTCACTACCTCAATGAGACATGACGATCTGTTGACTGATGACTCACTACCTCAATGAGACATGACGATCTGTTGACTAATGACTCACTACCTCAATGAGACATGGCGATCTGTTGACTAATGACTCACTACCTCAATGAGACATGACGATCTGTTGACTGATGACTCACTACCTCAATGAGACATGACGATCTGTTGACTAATGACTCACTACCTCAATGAGACATGACGATCTGTTGACTGATGACTCACTACCTCAATGAGACATGACGATCTGTTGACTAATGACTCACTACCTCAATGAGACATGACGATCTGTTGACTAATGACTCACTACCTCAATGAGACATGACGATCTGTTGACTGATGACTCACTACCTCAATGAGACATGACGATCTGTTGACTAATGACTCACTACCTCAATGAGACATGACGATCTGTTGACTGATGACTCACTACCTCAATGAGACATGACGATCTGTTGACTAATGACTCACTACCTCAATGAGACATGACGATCTGTTGACTGATGACTCACTACCTCAATGAGACATGACGATCTGTTGACTGATGACTCACTACCTCAATGAGACATGACGATCTGTTGACTAATGACTCACTACCTCAATGAGACATGACGATCTGTTGACTGATGACTCACTACCTCAATGAGACATGACGATCTGTTGACTGATGACTCACTACCTCAATGAGACATGACGATCTGTTGACTAATGACTCACTACCTCAATGAGACATGACGATCTGTTGACTGATGACTCACTACCTCAATGAGACATGATGATGGGTAGTTTGAGCCATGAATGTGATTGGCTGACAGCCGTGGTATATCAGACCATATACCACGGGTATGACGAAACATTTATTTGTACTGCTCTAATTACGTTGGTAACCAGTTTATAATAGCAATAAGGCTCCTCTGGGTGTTGGTGGTATATGGCCAATATACAACGGCTAAGTGCTGAATCCAGGCACTCTGCGATGTGTCAAGTGTAAGAACAGCCCATAGCCGTGGTATATTGGCGATATACCACACCTCCTCGGGCCTTATTGCTTGAATAACTCATTCTTAGAACAATGAGACAGGATCAGACAGGAGGGCTGGAGGAGCTGTGGACCATAGTCAGTGTGTGACTGTAATTAGAGCTGTGAGGAGATGCTACAGAGTGTTCCATATACGTATTCCCGTTATAAACACAGCCTGCTGCTGGGGATGGAGAGATGTAGCAGACTGCAGACACCATGCTGTCTGTCTGTTAGTGCACATCCTCTCTCTCTCTCTCTCTCCTGGCATGACGTAACAATGTACATAACCTTGAATAAGACTTTCAAATTTGGGGAAATGACACTAATTGTTTCATGTTTCTTTACATTTTGTCAGGAAATGCAGCTCTGTCTCAGGTTCTGCTGTGGTGCAGTGGTTGCACAGCCTTTCCTCTACAGGCAGCCAGGCTTTCCTGTGTCGACCCTTCTCAATAGCAAGGCTGTGCTCACCGAGTCTGTACTTTGTCAAGGTTCTGATCAGT
Organism: Brachymystax lenok tsinlingensis; assembly: GCA_030435695.1. Taxonomy (NCBI): domain Eukaryota; kingdom Metazoa; phylum Chordata; class Actinopteri; order Salmoniformes; family Salmonidae; genus Brachymystax; species Brachymystax lenok. The sequence continues at coordinate 2,475,180 of CM059781.1, read as the reverse complement.
AACCATGGTCAAATAGTTTGCCACGGTGTACTGTCAATTTAGGGCCTAGTTCTTCCCTGCATGCATTGTTTGTAGTTTTCCTCTGGACATGTAGGAGAATCTTACAGAACTCAGCATGCAGGGTTTCAATGGGGTGTTTGTCCCATTTGGTGAAATCTTGTTCTGCAAGTGGACCCCACACCTCGCTGCCATGAAGTGCAATTGGTTCAATGACACATTCAATTAGTTTTAGCCAAATTTTTTCAATTTGAATATTTCAATTTGAATTAGTTTTTTGATGGCGTAGAATGCCCTGCGTGCTTTTTCTCTCAGTTCATTCACTGCCTCATTAAGGTGTCCAGTTGAGCTTATTTTAAACCTAAGTAGTTGTAGTGTGTGCAGTACTCTATATATTTTGTACCAATTGAGAACTTTGGTCTAATTCCCTGAGATCTGGATCGTCTCTGGAAAATCATTATTTGAGTGTTTTTGGGGTTTTCTGCCAGGGCCCAGGTCTGGCAGTACTGCTCTAGCAGGTCCAGGCTCTGCTGTAGGCCATGTGCTGTGGGTGACAGCAGACACAGGTCATCTGCGAAGAGTAGGCATTTAACCTCTGAATTGTGGAGACTAACACCAGGTGCTGAGGATTTTTCTAGAATAGTGGCCAATTCGTTGATGTAAATATTGAATAGTGCAGGGCTCAGATTGCAACCCTGGCGAAGGCCCCGCCCTACGTTAAAGAATTCTGTTATTTTCTTGCCAATTTTGATGCTGCACGTATTGCCTGTATAAATTGATTTAATTATGTCAAATGTTTTACCCCCTAAACCACATTCAATAACTTAGTAGAACAGTCCTGTATGCCAAATAGAATCAAATGCTTTTTGGAAGTCGATAAAGCAAGCGTATATTTTGATATTATTTTGGTGGACATGTTTATCTATCAGGGTGTGTAGGGTGTAAATATGATCGGTCGTGCAATGTTTTGGTATAAATCCAATTTGGCTTTTACTCAAGACATTGTGCTTATTAAGGAAGTTTAGAACTCTTACATTTATAATACTACAGAAAACCTTCCCCAGGTTACTGTTCACACAAATGCCTCTGTAATTGTTAGCGTCAAATTTGTCTCCGTTCTTAAAGATTGGTGTTATGAGTCCTTGATTCCAGATGTCAGGGAAATAACTTACACTCAGGATCAAATTAAACAGTTTTAATATAGCCAATTGACACATTTGAGCATCTCATTTAGGATGCCATCAGGTCCGAATTTGAGGGCCTGAAGTTTCTTATAGAGCTCCTGGTCAGTAATTGGGGAGTCCAATGGTTTTTGATTGTCCTTTATAGCTTTTTCTAATCCATTCAACTTCTCATGAATTAGGCATTGTTCTGCGTTTGTGTCAATTTGATCGGTGTTGTAGAGTGTTTTATAATGTGTTGTCCATATGTCACCATTTTGTATAGCTATATCCTCTTGTTTAGATTTTAGGGGGGATTTTCCAACTTTGCCAGAAGTTGTTTGTGTTTATGGACTCCTCAATTAGTGTCAGCTGCTTGCTGTTGTGCTGTGCTTTCTTGGTTCTGAGTGTTACGTTTATAGAGTTTTAAAGTCACACAGTAATGAAGGCGTAATTCACCATTATTTGGGTCTATGTGCTGTCTGTCTGTCTGTCTGTCTGTCTGTCTGTCTGTCTGTCTGTCTGTCTGTCTGTCTGTCTGTCTGTCTGTCTGTCTGTCTGTCTGTCTGTCTGTCTGTCTGTCTGTCTGTCTGTCTGTCTGTCTGCCTGCCTGCCTGCCTGCCTGCCTGCCTGCCTGCCTGCCTGCCTGCCTGCCTGCCTGCCTGCCTGCCTGCCTGCCTGCCTGCCTGCCTGCCTGCCTGCCTGCCTGCCTGCCTGCCTGCCTGCCTGCCTGCCTGTCTGCCTGTCTCTCTCTCTCTCTCTCTCTCTCTCTCTCTCTCTCTCTCTCTCTCTCTCTCTCTCTCTCTCTCTCTCTCTCTCTCTCTCTCTCTCTCTCTCTCTCTCTCTCTCTCTCTCTCTCTCTCTCTCTCTCTCATATCATTGTCTCTTCTTCCAGGGCTGCTCCATATTTACCAGGCTTCAACCTATTAGAGCAGACACTGTGTTGCTCATTCATCCTCTTTGCCATGGTAACGTGCTGGTGCTGTGGTAGATTGGAGCAATGACAGACATCCCTGGGGCTGTACATGATGACAGACCCCCCCACCATATCTCCATCTCTCTCTCTCCATCCCTCTCTCCATCCCTCTCTCCATCTCTCTTTCTCCATCCCGCTCTCTCCATCTCTACATCCCTCCATCTCTGAATCAGTTCCGTTCAATCGCCCCCATTGATTCAGGAAGATGTGATGTTCTGATTGAGATTATGCTCTGAATGGGGCTGAATACCTGATCGCCCCGTCAGCAGTAGAACGGCTCAGACTGGGAGATCAGTGGTTCGCCATCACTACCACCACTTCTCTGGTGTTACCAGACCTCAGTCTGTTACCAGCCCTCAGCCTGTTACCATCCCTCAGCCTGTTACCAGCCCCCAGTCTGTTACCAGCCCTCAGCCTGTTACCAGCCCTCAGCCTGTTACCAGCCCTCAGCCTGTGGCAGGGAGAGAGAATCACAGCTCAGCCTTTTACCAGCCCTCAGTCTGTTACCAGCCCTCAGCCTGTTACCAGCCCTCAGCCTGTTACCAGCCCTCAGCCTGTGGCAGGGGGAGAGATCACAGCTCAGCCTTTTACCAGCCCTCAGTCTGTTACCAGCCCTCAGCCTGTTACCAGCCCTCAGCCTGTTACCAGCCCTCAGCCTGTGGCAGGGAGAGAGATCACAGCTCAGCCTGTTACCAGCCCCCAGCATGTTACCAGCCCTCAGCCTGTTACCAGCCCTCAGCCTGTTACCAGCCCTCAGCCTGTGGCAGGGAGAGAGAATCAAATCTCAGCCTTTTACCAGCCCTCAGTCTGTTACCAGCCCTCAGCCTGTTACCAGCCCTCAGCATGTTACCAGCCCTCAGCCTGTGGCAGGGAGAGAGATCACAGTTCAGCCTGTTACTAGCCCTCAACCTGTTACCAGCCCTCAGCCTGTTACCAGCCCTCAGCCTGTTACCAGCCCCCAGCCTGTGGCAGGGAGAGAGATCACAGCTCAGCCTGTTGCCAGTCCTCAGCCTGTTGCCAGTCCTCAGCCTGTTACCAGCCCTCAGCCTGTTACCAGCCCCCAGCCTGTTACCAGCCCTCAGCCTGTGGCAGGGAGAGAGATCACAGCTCAGCCTGTTACCAGCCCTCAGCCTGTTACCAGACCTCAGCCTGTGGCAGGGAGAGAGATCACAGCTCAGTCCCTTATCCTCTCTCTCTCATCACCACCTTCATCACACACACACACACACACACACACACACACACCGCCTCATCACATAGCCTACACTCCCTGTCTCTGATTAGATTGACTCTAAATGGGCCTTATTTCTCAATCTCATTCTCATTCTCTTTTTTTGTATCTCTCTCCATTTCTCTCTCTCTCTCTCTCTCTCTCTCTCTCTCTCTCTCTCTCTCTCTCTCTCTCTCTCTCTCTCTCTCTCTCTCTCATCAATCTGATCTAGGCTGTTTATCTCACACTGTGCCTGAGGCATATTTTAGTTCCTCAACAGAAGCCGCACCCTGTTGTGCTTCTCACACACAGATGTTCAATTAAATGATTAAATGAGAATACATTCATGTCAATAAGAGACGACTGATGGGCCTTGTGTCAATAAGAGAACGGCCCTAAGGCTCACAGACATTCTTCCCTGAACAGAAGCCTCCCCCTTAGTGTTGAGACTCTCACAGACATATACATACATACTTATCTGGTAAGCCACAGTATGTCCATAAGGAAGCTCTTTGTGGTCGTGTTGGTGCTGGTTTGAAAAATATGGCTCATGGCGTTTTAGGTCTAATGCAACTGGGTCTGGGTAGGGTCTAATGTAATGTAACTGGGTCTGGGTAGGGTCTAATGTAACTGGGTCTGGGTAGGGACTAATGTAATGTAACTGGGCCTGGGTAGGGACTAATGTAATGTAACTGGGTCTGGGTAGGGACTAATGTAATGTAACTGGGTCTGGGTAGGGACTAATGTAATGTAACTGGGTCTGGGTAGGGTCTAATGTAATGTAACTGGGTCTGGGTAGGGTCTAATGTAACTGGGTCTGGGTAGGGACTAATGTAACTGGGTCTGGGTAGGGTCTAATGTAATGTAACTGGGTCTGGGTAGGGTCTAATGTAACTGGGTCTGGGTAGGGTCTAATGTAACTCGGTCTGGGTAGGGTCTAATGTAATGTAACTGGGTCTGGGTAGGGTCTAATGTAACTGGGTCTGGGTAGGGTCTAATGTAACTGGGCCTGGGTAGGGTCTAATGTAATGTAACTGGGTCTGGGTAGGGACTAATGTAACTGGGTCTGGGTAGGGTGAATGGACCGTGTGTCTAGATGTGTTCCATAGTCAGGAATCTCAACCCCTCCGCTGGCTGGTTGTCTGGCTGGTTGTCTGGCTGGTTGTCTGGCTGGTTTTCTGGCCTCCCTTGAGAAGGAGCCAGATATCGAGACGTTTTCTCATTGTCTGTGCTCTGAGCATTAACAGTTTGTCTCTCTCTGACTGTCTCTGTCTCTGTGAGGAATACAGACCGAGGTCCTTCATCGTAGCAGGGCGTTGCCTGTGGCTGGGCTGTTGACTGGCTGGTAAATAATGCATGCCTTCTAACGGTCCCTCACCAGCCGCAGAACACACACACACCACAAGCATGCACACACACACACACACACACACACACACGCACACACACACGCACACACACACGCACAGCCCTCCTAGCCCTCACCAAGGCTCATAACACCCTCAGCTCTTGTCGGAGTTCCAGCTCCGAGGCTTTATGTGATTAGTTCAGTCTCATCTGGTCGTGGATCCATGGATATGCGTTTGATATGCAGACATGAAAGAGAACACTCTAATCCGCTGTTTACAAATCTGAGGGTTATCCTCTCCGAGGTCCAGAACTGATCAGAGAGGAGAAAGAGGACAGTGAGCGTTCCTGCTGACCTCCCGTCATCCATTCACACAGATATAGTGGTTAGACAGCTAGAAGTCCATTCATACCAAAGACTCGGTAAATGTGACCCGATTTGCCTCTGCTTGGAAATCAGCATTGAGGAGTGTACATCTGGGATTGTACACCAGGTACTGTACATCAAGCTGCCTCACGCTAGAGAGACAGGAAACAGGGCAGGAACCTATGGGCCGTTCTGGCTGCCTCACACTACAGAAACAGGAAACAGGGCAGGAGCCTATGGGCCGTTCTGGCTGCCTCACGCTACAGAAACAGGAGACAGGTAGGAACCTATGGGCCGTTCTGGCTGCCTCACGCTACAGAGACAGGAGACAGGGCAGGAACCTATGGGCCGTTCTGGCTGCCTCACGCTACAGAAACAAGAGACAGGGCAGGAACCTATGGGCCGTTCTGGCTGCCTCACGCTACAGAGACAGGGCAGGAACCTATGGGCCGTTCTGGCTGCCTCACGCTACAGAGACAGGAGACAGGGCAGGAACCTATGGGCCGTTCTGGCTGCCTCACGCTACAGAGACAGGAGACAGGGCAGGAACCTATGGGCCGTTCTGGCTGCCTCACGCTACAGAGACAGGAGACAGGGCAGGAACCTATGGGCCGTTCTGGCTGCCTCACGCTACAGAGACAGGAGACAGGGCAGGAACCTATGGGCCGTTCTGGCTGCCTCACGCTACAGAGACAACAGAGCTGTTTGAGCTTTCTGACACATTTTCCCCATTATCTGTATGCTGTGCCAATTTAATTCCACAAAATTATGCAAATGAACCTGTAGACCGAAAAGCATGACAGTCTAATGTATTTTCATCAATGAATAGTCAAAAAAAGCATCATTTTCCTTTTCCCTTCGCCAATGTAATTGATCAGCTTTACAAAAATAATAATATTGACCAAAAGCCGGCTATTACCGGCTAGCGGAAACCCCCGGTGTGTGTGTTCCCGTGCAGGCGTTAGGGGTGGCATAATTATCGTGTAAACGACGTCTATGGTAGAAGACCGTCATGACAGCTGACTGAAAACAGGACGGCCTGGCATTCGTGCAGTTGAGTCTGTTTCTGCTGTGGACATGGACTCTACAGTAACATGGGGACGCTGAAACAAGTCTAGGCACCCCCCCCCTCCCCGCAGCGGTCAGGAGAGGAGAGAGTGTGTACCTTTAAACGGTTATTATGGTGCATTCGGCTGGTCATTCGGTTGACCAATAACCGCCATCCAGTGTGTGTGTGTGTGTGTGTGTGTGTGTGTGTGTGTGTGTGTGTGTGTGTGTGTGTGTTGACTCACCTCACTCAGTGAAGGTCTGCTGGTAATGACGACTCATGTTTTGTTTGTGCAGCATGTCTCACAGCACAATCTATTCTTGCTGTTCATCTCTGAGGAACACTTTGGGTGTTTTCTAGTTTTGGTTTGGGCCTTTGGCACTGTTTCATTTTCCCCAAGAAACATCCAAAAGCAGACAGATTTCTGTATGTATTTGTTTGTGAACCCGTTGCTACTGAGATAAGATCGAATACCCAGCCGAGCAGACCAATTTAGAACTAAGACAGAGTGTCAGAAACAACACAGCTGTTGACTTGATATTATAGAGCCCTCAGAAACAACACAGCTGTTGACTTGATATTATAGAGCCCACAGAAACAACACAGCTATTGACTTGATATTATAGAGCCCTCAGAAACAACACAGCTGTTGACTTGATACTATAGAGCCCTCAGAAACAACTCTTACTATAGAGCCCTCAGAAACAACACAGCTGTTGACTTGATACTATAGAGCCCTCAGAAACAACTCTTACTATAGAGCCCTCAGAAACAACACAGCTGTTGACTTGATACTATAGAGCCCTCAGAAACAACACAGCTGTTGACTTAATATTATAGAGCCCTCAGAAACAACACAGCTATTGACTTGATATTATAGAGCCCTCAGAAACAACACAGCTATTGACTTGATATTATAGAGCCCTCAGAAACAACTCTTACTATAGAGCCCTCAGAAACAACACAGCTGTTGACTTGATACTATAGAGCCCTCAGAAACAACACAGCTGTTGACTTGATACTATAGAGCCCTCAGAAACAACACAGCTATTGACTTGATACTATAGAGCCCTCAGAAACAACACAGCTGTTGACTTGATACTATAGAGCCCTCAGAAACAACTCTTACTATAGAGCCCTCAGAAACAACACAGCTGTTGACTTGATACTATAGAGCCCTCAGAAACAACACAGCTGTTGACTTGATACTATAGAGCCCTCAGAAACAACACAGCTATTGACTTGATACTATAGAGCCCTCAGAAACAACACAGCTATTGACTTGATACTATAGAGCCCTCAGAAACAACACAGCTATTGACTTGATATTATAGAGCCCTCAGAAACAACTCTTACTATAGAGCCCTCAGAAACAACACAGCTATTGACTTGATACTATAGAGCCCTCAGAAACAACACAGCTATTGACTTGATATTATAGAGCCCTCAGAAACATCTCTTACTATAGAGCCCTCAGAAACAACACAGCTATTGACTTGATATTATAGAGCCCTCAGAAACAACTCTTACTATAGAGCCCTCAGAAACAACACAGCTGTTGACTTGATACTATAGAGCCCTCAGAAACAACACAGCTGTTGACTTGATATTATAGAGCCCTCAGAAACAACACAGCTATTGACTTGATATTATAGAGCCCTCAGAAACAACACAGCTATTGACTTGATATTATAGAGCCCTCAGAAACAACTCTTACTATAGAGCCCTCAGAAACAACACAGCTGTTGACTTGATACTATAGAGCCCTCAGAAACAACACAGCTGTTGACTTAATATTATAGAGCCCTCAGAAACAACACAGCTATTGACTTGATATTATAGAGCCCTCAGAAACAACACAGCTATTGACTTGATATTATAGAGCCCTCAGAAACAACTCTTACTATAGAGCCCTCAGAAACAACACAGCTGTTGACTTGATACTATAGAGCCCTCAGAAACAACACAGCTGTTGACTTGATACTATAGAGCCCTCAGAAACAACACAGCTGTTGACTTGATATTATAGAGCCCTCAGAAACAACACAGCTATTGACTTGATATTATAGAGCCCTCAGAAACAACTCTTACTATAGAGCCCTCAGAAACAACACAGCTGTTGACTTGATACTATAGAGCCCTCAGAAACAACACAGCTGTTGACTTGATATTATAGTGCCCTCAGAAACAACACAGCTGTTGACTTGATACTATAGAGCCCTCAGAAACAACTCTTACTATAGAGCCCTCAGAAACAACACAGCTGTTGACTTGATACTATAGAGCCCTCAGAAACAACACAGCTGTTGACTTGATACTATAGAGCCCTCAGAAACAACACAGCTGTTGACTTGATACTATAGAGCCCTCAGAAACAACACAGCTGTTGAGTTCAGGCTAGTGCGAGAGCCACTATACTGTGCGTGAAGCAACCACTAGAGTGAGTGGCTCCCTCTGCAGGCCCGAAACAAGCACAACACCCTTTCACCAAAAATACAGTAAATTGTTACAAAATGTAAAAGATTAGGGCACATTTAAAAAAAAACTGAATAAGAATAAGAAATAAAAGGTAGAGGTAATTAAAGAGCAGCAGTAAAATAACAATAGCGAGACTATATACAGGGGGGTACCGGTACAGAGTCAATGTGGAGGCTATATACAGGGGGGTACCGGTACAGAGTCAATGTGGAGGCTATATACAGGGGGTACCGGTACAGAGTCAATGTGGAGCCTATATACAGGGGGTACCGGTACAGAGTCAATGTGGAGGCTATATACAGGGGGTACCGGTACAGAGTCAATGTGGAGGCTATATACAGGGGGTACCGGTACAGAGTCAATGTGGAGGCTATATACAGGGGGTACCGGTACAGAGTCAATGTGGAGGCTATATACAGGGGGTACCGGTACAGAGTCAATGTGCGGGGGCACCGGTTAGTTGAGGTAGTATGTACATGTAGGTAGAGTTATTAAAGTGACTATGCATCAATGCATAGATGATAACAACACACTATATCAAATAAAAGCTATGTTTATTTGTACCATGCACAGGATACAGAAGGTGTACATTGAAATGGTTACTTGTGTAATTTCAAAAACAGAAAGTGTCCAGATACAAATATTTTATAATTATTAGAGGCTGCTTATCCAAAACACTTGTCTAATTTTATGTGAAAGAAATTATATAACCACCCCCAGCATCATTTTTAAATGTATTTTTATTATTTGTTATGTCGAGTTCAAAAGAAAAACATTTGCCGCCATCCACTTCCTTAATGTTTTTGCTTTTTGTTTTCTTGTAATAAATGTGTTTAACGAGGCAAGTCAATTAAGAACAAATTCTTATTTACAATGACGGCCTTGGAACAGGCAAACGGTATCCCCACGCGGGGACAGGAACTGGGATTATTATTAAAAACAATTCCATAAAATATAAATATAGGACAAAACACACATCACGACAAGAGAAGACAAGACACCACTGCATAAAGACAGTTAAGTGGATGGGTCACTATTGTCTAGACATGTTCACATTGTTCATGAATCACAACAGATGGCCCCGTAATCACCATCCAGACACACCTGGCTAAACTTGATGGCTCATGGAAGCTATCGTTCACTAGCTAGCTAACAGTACACTTTAAATTGCAGAAAATGACTTTCTGACTAAATTGAAATTAAAACATATAATATATGAAAATGTAGCTAGACTCCTTACCGGTATAACATGGACGAACGCTTCACGGCAGACTGGAACCATTTTAACTCTGTTTCGTTTGTAGTTTCATCTTGTTTGGCCCGGCGTTGTGTCAAGTCACTCCGGGTTCACACTGACCGTGGCCTGGGCGGAAAGTAGCCCATTATTTTCCAACTGATCTGTCGATAGTGTTTTGCTAAATCCAGGGCATCAAAGTTGTTGTGAAAAGTAGCAAAAAAAAACGTTTGTAGTTCTCGATGGCTAACGTTAATATCTTTCAAAAAACGCCACGGTGGAAAGGACTATCAACACGTACCGAGCAGCTTATGTTATTGACAGAAGCATGCTTACATGGCAGACCAATCAAAACTCATCTCCCGGCATGTCCAACCCATCCGTTATCTCAGCCAATAATGGATAGCGGGAACGTTCCTGGCTTTTTTCCGTGGCTAAACAAACTAGGCTCGTAATTTAACAAGTTTGTTATTAAGGCACATTAAAGAGCACATGTTCCAGAATACATTCCTGCCCCCCCAAAAAAAACACATTTTGATAAAACAATAAAAAAATAACTTCAAATTCCTGTGAATTAGTGACGTGCGACATACTTCTAGCTTCCTTGAACGGGTTACAAATTCTCCCCCAAGACAAAGAATACAACAACATAATGGATTTCTAGCTTAAGGTGATTTACTTTTTATTTGTGTGTAGATTTGCTCTTTGACAGTTTATTGGATTTCATGGGAATGTTCTTTTCCACGCCGAACCTGACCATAGCACCACTTTTTGTCCGCCTACTGCACAGTCGCAGAGAAGACACCAGGCATAGAATAATATATTATATTGGACAGTTTCCAGAAATGATTTGCTCATTTATCTGTGTCAGAGCCTGGAGAAACGTTCCGGTTCAGAGTAGGAGGCAAAATCATCATGAATATTTATGAGCTGATAAATGTCTTTGTTGGTCACAGCTCTCCCTCTCGTTACCATCACAGCTCCCTCCCTCCCTCTCTCCCTCTCGTTACCATCACAGCTCCCTCCCTCCCTCTCTCCCTCTCGTTACCATCACAGCTCCCTCCCTCCCTCTCTCTCTCCCTTCCTCCTTCCCTCCATATGCCCCTCCCTCGTTACCATCACAGCTCCCTCCCCCCTCTCTCCCTCCTCCTCCCTCCTCCTCCCTCACCCCCTCCCTCCCTCTCCCTCCCTCCTCCCTCTCTCCTCCCTCCCTCTCCTCCCTCTCCCTCTCCCCCCCTCCCTCCCCTCCCTCCCTCTCTCTCCCTCCCTCCTCCCTCCCTCCCTCCCTCCCTCCCTCCCTCCCTCCCCTCCCTCCCTCCCTCCCTCCCTCCCTCCCTCCCCTCTCTCTCTCCCCTCCCTCCTCCCTCCCTCCCCCCTCCCCCCTCCCTCCTCCCTCCCTCCTCTCCCCTCTCTCCCCTCCCTCCCTCTCCCTCCCCTCCCTCCCTCTCCCCTCCCTCTCCCCCCTCCCTCCCTCCCTCCCTCTCCCCTCCCTCCCACCACTGTCTATCTGTCTGTCTGCCACCCCACTTCCTCTCCTCAGCCCATGTCCGTCTGTCTGTCCAAATCCCCTCCCTCCTATACAATTTTGTTTTGTCTCTCTCTACTCCTTCAATCTCTCCAGACTTCAATCACCCCCTAGCCTCGATCTCCATACAGCTTTCCTGGCAATGCAAGATTATTCTGGGACCTCCCCAATGGGAGGTCCCAGCCAGAGAAGAAGGACAACATCTTGTTCACACTATCCACCACTGCCAGCTTCTCCACCAATGCCAGCTCCTTAACTCTCCACCACTGCCAGCTCCTCAACTATCCACCACTGCCAGCTTCTCAACTCTCCACCACTGCCAGCTTCTCAACTCTCCACCACTGCCAGCTTCTCAACTCTCCACCACTGCCAGCTTCTCAACTCTCCACCACTGCCAGCTTCTCAACTCTCCACCACTGCCAGCTCCTCAACTCTCCACCACTGCCAGCTCCTCAACTATCCACCACTGCCAGCTTCTCAACTCTCCACCACTGCCAGCTCCTCAACTATCCACCACTGCCAGCTTCTCAACTCTCCACCACTGCCAGCTTCTCAACTCTCCACCACTGCCAGCTCCTCAACTCTCCACCACTGCCAGCTCCTCAACTATCCACCACTGCCAGCTTCTCAACTCTCCACCACTGCCAGCTCCTCAACTCTCCACCACTGCCAGCTCCTCAACTCTCCACCACTGCCAGCTTCTCAACTCTCCACCACTGCCAGCTTTTCAACTCTCCACCACTGCCAGCTTCTCAACTCTCCACCACTGCCAGCTCCTCAACTCTCCACCACTGCCAGCTTCTCAACTCTCCACCAATGCCAGCTTTTCAACTCTCCACCACTGCCAGCTTCTCAACTCTCCACCACTGCCAGCTTTTCAACTCTCCACCACTGCCAGCTTCTCAATTCTCCACCACTGCCAGCTCCTCAACTCTCCACCACTGCCAGCTTCTCAACTCTCCACCACTGCCAGCTCCTCAACTCTCCACCACTGCCAGCTCCTCAACTCTCCACCACTGCCAGCTTCTCAACTCTCCACCACTGCCAGCTTCTCAACTCTCCACCACTGCCAGCTTCTCAACTCTCCACCACTGCCAGCTCCTCAACTCTCCACCACTGCCAGCTTCTCAACTCTCCACCACTGCCAGCTTCTCAATTCTCCACCACTGCCAGCTCCTCAACTCTCCACCACTGCCAGCTTCTCAACTCTCCACCACTGCCAGCTCCTCAACTCTCCACCACTGCCAGCTTCTCAACTCTCCACCACTGCCAGCTTTTCAACTCTCCACCACTGCCAGCTTCTCAACTCTCCACCACTGCCAGCTTCTCAACTCTCCACCACTGCCAGCTTCTCAACTCTCCACCACTGCCAGCTTCTCAACTCTCCACCACTGCCAGCTTCTCAACTCTCCACCACTGCCAGCTTCTCAACTCTCCACCACTGCCAGCTTCTCAACTCTCCAATCCCTGCTAACCTCACAACATGCATTTCTATGCACATATGACATTTACATTTTAGTAATTTAGCAGATGCTCTTACCCAGAGTGTCTTACAGTAGTGAGTGCTGGTCCCCCACACTGATCCCCCGTGGGAATCGAACCCACAACTCTCTACCAACTGAGCCACTCATCCCCCTATATGATTCATCTCAGTCAGAGTCTCGATGTATAATTAGCAGGATATTTGACGAGGTGCGATCTGTAATCACCAGTCGTGGTGGTATGAAAACCCTGCTAATGAATTTCTGAAGCCTATTCATCCCATGTTGCCATGTTGTTTTAACAGTGGAGGTGTGGTGCTGGGGGGGGGTGTCATGGTGTCTACATGCCAGAGAAGAAGGACAACATCTTGTTCACACTATCCACCACTGCCAGCTTCACAACTCTACACCACTGCCAGCTTCACAACTCTTGACCACTGCCAGCTTCTCCACCACTGCCAGCTTCTCAACTATACACCACTGCCAGCTTCTCCACCACTGCCAGCTTCACAACTCTACACCACTGCCAGCTTCACAACTCTCCACCACTGCCAGCTTCACAACTCTACACCACTGCCAGCTTCACAACTCTTGACCACTGCCAGCTTCTCCACCACTGCCAGCTTCTCAACTATACACCACTGCCAGCTTCTCCACCACTGCCAGCTTCTCCACCACTGCCAGCTTCTCCACCACTGCCAGCTTCTCAACTCTACACCACTGCCAGCTTCTCTACCACTGCCAGCTTCTCAACTCTCCACCACTGCCAGCTTCTCCACCACTGCCAGCTTCTCAACTCTCCACCACTGCCAGCTTCTCCACCACTGCCAGCTCCTCAACTCTCCACCACTGCCAGTTCCTCAACTATCCACCACTGCCAGCTTCTCAACTCTCCACCACTGCCAGCTTCTCAACTCTCAACCACTGCCAGCTTCTCAACTCTCCACCACTGCCAGCTCCTCAACTCTCCAATCCCTGCTTACCTCACAACATGCATTTCTACCATCATGGTGTCTACATGGTACTACCACCTGCGCCTCATCTCCTGGCTCTGTTCTGCACCATCATGGGGGTTCACTTGCCTGCTTTGGATGCAACATCCACGGAGACTGACGTGTGACTAGGTTTCATGTCAAACAACCATTACCCATTAGCCTAACTAACTGTCTATATAACTTAACTATCTACAGTTGAAGTCGGAAGTTTACATACACCTTAGCCAAATACATTTAAACTCAGTTGTTCACAATTCCTGACATTTAATACTAGTAAAAATGCCCTGTTTTAGGTCAGTTAGGATCACCACTTTATTTTAAGAATGTGAAATGTCAGAATAATAGTAGAGAAAATGATTTATTTCAGCTTTTATTTCTTTCATCACATTCCCAGTGGGTCAGAAGTTTACATACATACACTCAATTAGTATTTGGTAGCATTGCATTTAAATTGTTTAACTTGGGTCAAACGTTTCGGGTAGCCTTCCACAATAAGTTGGGTGAATTTTGGCCCATTCCTGCTGACAGAGCTGGTGTAACTGAGTCAGGTTTGTAGGCCTCCTTGCTCGCACACACTTTTTCAGTTCTGCCCACAAATTTGCTATAGGTTTGAGGTCAGGGCTTTGTGATGGCCACTCCAATACCTTGACTTTGTTGTCCTTAAGCCATTTTGCCACAACTTTGGAAGTATGCTTGGGGTCATTGTCCATTTGGAAGACCCATTTGCGACCAAGCTTTAACTTCCTGACTGATGTCTTTTGATGTTGCTTCAATATATCCACATCATTTTCCTCCCTCATGATGCCATCTATTTTGTGAAGTGCACTAGTCCCTCCTGCAGCAAAGCACCCCACAACATGATGCTGCCACCCCCGTGCTTCACGGTTGGGATGGTGTTCTTTGGCTTGCAAGCCTCCCCCTTTTTCCTCCAAACATAAAGATGGTCATTATGTCATTATGGCCAAACAGTTCTATTTTAGTTTTATCAGACCAGAGGACATTTCTCAAAAAAGCACAATCTTTGTCCCCAGGTGCAGTTGCAAACCGTAGTCTGGATTTTTTAAAGGGCGGTTTTGGAGCAGTTGCTTCTTCCTTGCTGATTGGCCTTTCAGGTTATGTCGATATAGGAGTCGTTTTACTGTGGATATAGATACTTTTGTACCGGTTTCCTCCAGCATCTTCACAAGGTCCTTTGCTGTTGTTCTCAGATTGATTTGCACTTTTTGCACCAATGTACGTTCATCTCTAGGAGACAGAACGCGTCTCCTTCCTGAGCGGTATGACGGCTGCGTGGTCCCATGGTGTTTATACTTGCGTACTATTGTTTGTACAGATGAACGTGGTACCTTCAGGCGTTTGGAAATTGCTCCCAAGAATGAACCAGACTTGTGGAGGTCTACAATTGTTTTTCTGAGGTCTTGGCTGATTTCTTTTGATTTTCCCATGATGTCAAGCAAAGAGGCACTGAGTTTGAAGGAAGGTAGGTAGGATGTCAATTAGCCTACCAGAAGCTTCTAAAGCCATGACATCATTTTCTGGAATTTTCCAAGCTGTTTAAAGGCACAGTCAACTTAGTGTATGTACATTTCTGACCCACTGGAATTGTGATACAGTGAATTATAAGTTAAATAATCTGTCTGTAAACAATTGTTGGAAAAATTACTTGTGTCATGCCCAAAGTAGATGTCCTAACCGACTTGCCAAAACTATAGTTTGTTAACAAGAAATTTGTGGAGTGGTTGAAAAACAAGTTTGTTATTCAAAAAAATTTTTAGAACCTTTTGCAAATGTATTAAAAATAAAAAACAGAAATACCTTATTTACATCAGTATTCAGACCCTTTGCTATGAGACTCGAAATTGTGCTCATTGGTATCCTGTTTCCATTGATCATCCTTGAGATGTTTCTACAACTTGATTGGAGTCCACCTGTGGTAAATTCAATTGATTGGACATGATTTGGAAAGGCACACACCTGTCTATATAAGGTCCCACAGTTGACAGTGCATCTCAGAGCAAAAGCCAAGCCATGAGGTCGAAGGAATTGTCCGTAGAGCCCATAGACAGGATTCAAGGCACAGATCTGGGGAAGTGTAACAAAACATTTCTTCAGCATTTAACGTGTCCAAGAACACAGTGGCCTCCATCATTCTTAAATAGAAGACGTTTGGAACCACCAAGACTCTTACTAGAGCTGGCCACCTGGCCAAACTGAGCAATCGGGTGAGAAGGGCCTTGGTCAGGGAGGTGACCAAGGACCCGATGGTCACTCTGATAGAGCTCTAGACATTCTCTGTAGAGAATGTCCAGAGGACAACCATCTCTGCAGCACTCTACCAATCAGGCCTTCATGGTAGAGTGGCCAGACGGAAGTCACTCCTCAGTTAAAGGTACATGACAGCCCACTTGGAGTTTGCCAAAAGACATCTAAATACTCTCAGAGCATGAGAAACAAGATTCTCTGGTCTGATGAAACCAAGATTGAAACCTGTTTTTCAGCTGCAGGGACTGGGAGACTAGTCAGGATCAAGGGAAAGATGAACGGAGCAAAGTACAGAGAGATCCTTGATGAAAACCTGAGCGCCAGAGCGCTCAGGACCTCAGACTGGGGCGAAGCTTCACCTTCCAACAGGACAACGACCCTAAGCATACAGCCAAGAGAAAACAGGAGTGGCTTCGGGACAAGTCTCTGAAGGTCCTTGAGTGGCCCAGCCAGAACCCGGACTTGAACCCGATCGAACATCTCTGGAGAGACCTGAAAATAGCAGTGCAACGACACTCCCCATCCAACCTGACAGAGCTTGAGAGGATCTGCAGGGAAAATGGGAGAAACTCCAAATACAGGTGTGCCAAGCTTGTAGCGTCATACCCAAGAAGACTCAAGGCTGTAATCGCTGCCAAAGGTGCTTCAACAATGTACTTAGTAAAGGGTCTGAATACTTATGTAAATGTCATATTTCAGTTTTATTTTTATATTAGGAAAAATGTCTAAAAACTTGTTTTTGCTTTGTCATTATGGGGTATTGTGATGTCATTATGGGGTATTGTGATGTCATTATGGGGTATTGTGATGTCATTATGTGGTATTGTGTGTAGATTGATGAGGGAAAAGACGATTTAATACATTTTAGAATAAGGCTGAAACGTAACAAAATGTGGAAAAAGTCAAGGGGTCTGAATACTTTCCGAATTCACTGTATATAGGGCAGCAGCCTCTAAGGTGAAGGGTTGAGTAACCGGGTGGTAGCCGGCTAGTGGTGGCTATTTAACAGTCGGATGGCCTTGAGATAGAAGCTGTTTTTCAGTCTCTCTCTTTGATGCACCTGTACTGACCTTGCCTTCTGGATGGTAGCGGAGTGAACAGGCCGTGGTTCGAGGGGTTGATGTCCTTGATGATTTTTTTTCCTGTGACATCGGGTGCTGTAGTTGTAGTTTACCCCCCGGTGATGCGTTGGGAAGACCACACCAGCCTCTGGAGAGCCTTACGGTTGTGGGCGGAGCAGTTGCCGTACCAGGCGGTGATACAGCCCGACAGGATGCTCTCAGTTGTGCGTCTGTAAACGTTTCTGCGGGTCTTTGGGGCCAAGCCAAATGTATTCAGCCTCCAGCCATCAACATTGTGAACAGTGCCCCATGGTAGCGGTAGGGTAATAGTATTTCGGCAGTCACAAGCTACGGACAACGAACAAAACGGAATTCTACCGATGGCAATTTGAATGCACAGACACACCATGACGAGATCCTGAGGCCCATTTTGTCGTGCCATTCATCCGCCGACATCACCTCATGTTTCAGCATGATAATGCACGGGCACCATGTCCGAAGGATCTGTACACAATTCCCGGGACGCTGAAAATGTCCCAGTTCTTCCATGGCCTGCGTATCACGTTTGGGATGCTCTGGATTGACGTCGACAGCCTGGTCAACTCTTATGT
The DNA here is from genome assembly GCA_030435695.1 of Brachymystax lenok tsinlingensis. NCBI lineage: Eukaryota > Metazoa > Chordata > Actinopteri > Salmoniformes > Salmonidae > Brachymystax > Brachymystax lenok. The sequence goes on along the minus strand of CM059781.1, from coordinate 2,457,428 downwards.
GGAGATGGGGTTGCGCTGCAAATGGCTGTCACACCAGGCTACTGACCGGGGTTTTCCCCTTTACCTTTGTGATCAACAGAGGCAGTCATGTGAAGTCCAGAGATTCATGGCCTAATGAATTTATTTCATTTGGCTTAATATCCTCGTATGAACTGTAACTCAGTAACATCGTAGAAATTGAATGTTACATTTCTATGGGTTATGTTGTCAAGGTGAATAATGTCTCCTCTATAGGGCAGAATGCTTCCTCCTCTGGTTGTCTCATCTCTCTTGTTAGCCAGAAGAGGACTGCCCCCCTAGGTCTCTTCCTAGGTTCTGGCCTTTTCTAGTGAGTTTTTCCCTAGCCACCGTGCTTCTACACCTGCATTGCTTGCTGTTTTGTGTGTTTTAGGCTGGATTTTTTTGTTACAGCACTTTGTGACATCAGCCGATGTAAGAAGGGCTTTAAAAATAAATGTGATTGTAAACCATTATGTGTGTATTCAGAGGTGCTGGGCGTGTATGGGGACTATTAGAGACAGTCAGGTCCAGTCTTTAGAGAGGAGTTGTTATAGTTACGATGTGCCAGATGAAAGGCTCAATTATATCCCTCCCTGCAACCGTAGAGAAAATGTAGAGCCCGTAATTATGTCCTAAATTATCTGTCATCAAGTGGAGAGGGCTATTGATTGGTTGGTTTCCTTTCCTCTGACATGATGTTTCAGCTCCAAGAGAGTCTGTCTAGCGAGAGAAAGAGAGACAAGGAGGGAGCGAGGGGAGAAGAAGGGGAGAAGAAGGGAGCGAGGGGAGAAGGAGGGGAGAAGAAGGGAGCGAGGGGAGAAGGAGGGGAGAAGAAGGGAGCGAGGGGAGAAGGAGGGGAGAAGAAGGGAGCGAGGGGAGAAGGAGGGAGCGAGGGGAGAAGGAGGGAGCGAGGGGAGAAGGAGGGGAGAAGAAGGGAGCGAGGGGAGAAGGAGGGAGCGAGGGGAGAAGGAGGGGAGAAGAAGGGAGCGAGGGGAGAAGAAGGGAGCGAGGGGAGAAGAAGGGAGCGAGGGGAGAGCCAGAAGGAGGGAGAAAGAGAGACGGGAGAGTCAATTGTTTAGCACCTCTCAGAAGGTACTGAGAGACAGAACAGAGAAGGGGGCAGAGTTCTGGAAGTAAAGTTGACCTTCAGTGTGATGTTAACCTATAGATCCATATGATAGTGTGATGTTAACCTATAGATCCATATGATAGTGTGATGTTAACCTATAGATCCATATGATAGTGTGATGTTAACCTATAGATCCATTAGATCCATATGATAGTGTGATGTTAACCTATAGATCCATATGATAGTGTGATGTTAACCTATAGATCCATATGATAGTGTGATGTTAACCTATAGATCCATATGATAGTGTGATGTTAACCTATAGATCCATATGATAGTGTGATGTTAACCTATAGATCCATATGATAGTGTGATGTTAACCTATAGATCCATTAGATCCATATGATAGTGTGATGTTAACCTATAGATCCATATGATAGTGTGATGTTAACCTATAGATCCATTAGATCCATATGATAGTGTGATGTTAACCTATAGATCCATATGATAGTGTGTTGTTAACCTATAGATCCATACGATAGTGTGCCGTTAACCTGTAGAGATTTGTTCAGAGATTTGCATGTCATTCACAACACAGACTTCATGTTATCGTTCTCCTAGCGATTGGGGTATAATTTGACTGCTGCCATGACAACTACTGTGGCACTGGGGCTGTCTCTCAGATGGAGGCCCAGGCAGTGACAAGAGTTTGTAGGGAGCGGGAGAGATGAGATCCTCTGTTACCTGACCGTCCACTCCTCTGGGAATAATACTGCTGCCCTACGGACACCCACAGATATAGGCCCCAACTATGACGAACTGGTGAGGGTTAGGGGAAGGGGGGGTGTATTTACTATGGATCCCCATTAGTTCCTGCCAAGGCAGCAGCTACTCTTCCTGGGGTTTATTATGGATCCCCATTAGTTCCTGCCAAGGCAGCAGCTACTCTTCCTGGGGTTTATTATGGATCCCCATTAGTTCCTGCCAAGGCAGCAGCTACTCTTCCTGGGGTTTATTATGGATCCCCATTTGTTCCTGCCAAGGCAGCAGCTACTCTTCCTGGGGTTTATTATGGATCCCCATTAGTTCCTGCCAAGGCAGCAGCTACACTTCCTGGGGTTTATTATGGATCCCCATTAGTTCCTGCCAAGGCAGCAGCTACTCTTCCTGGGGTTTATTATGGATCTCCATTAGTTCCTGCCAAGGCAGCAGCTACTCTTCCTGGGGTTTATTATGGATCCCCATTAGTTCCTGCCAAGGCAGCAGCTACTCTTCCTGGGGTTTATTATGGATCCCCATTAGTTCCTGCCAAGGCAGCAGCTACTCTTCCTGGGGTTTATTATGGATCCCCATTTGTTCCTGCCAAGGCAGCAGCTACTCTTCCTGGGGTTTATTATGGATCCCCATTAGTTCCTGCCAAGGCAGCAGCTACACTTCCTGGGGTTTATTATGGATCCCCATTAGTTCCTGCCAAGGCAGCAGCTACTCTTCCTGGGGTTTATTAAGGATCCCCATTAGTTCCTGCCAAGGCAGCAGCTACTCTTCCTGGGGTTTATTATGGATCCCCATTAGTTCCTGCCAAGGCAGCAGATACTCTTCCTGGGGTTTAATAATGATCCCCATTAGTTCCTGCCAAGGCAGCAGCTACTCTTCCTGGGGTTTATTATGGATCCCCATTAGTTCCTGCCAAGGCAGCAGCTACTCTTCCTGGGGTTTATTATGGATCCCCATTAGTTCCTGCCAAGGCAGCAGATACTCTTCCTGGGGTTTAATAATGATCCCCATTAGTTCCTGCCAAGGCAGCAGCTACTCTTCCTGGGGTTTATTATGGATCCCCATTAGTTCCTGCCAAGGCAGCAGCTACTCTTCCTGGGGTTTATTATGGATCCCCGTTAGTTCCTGCCAAGGCAGCAGCTACTCTTCCTGGGGTTTATTATGGATCCCCATTAGTTCCTGCCAAGGCAGCAGCTACTCTTCCTGGGGTTTATTATGGATCCCCATTAGTTCCTGCCAAGGCAGCAGCTACTCTTCCTGGGGTTTATTAAGGATCCCCATTAGTTCCTGCCAAGGCAGCAGCTACTCTTCCTGGGGTTTATTATGGATCCCCATTAGTTCCTGCCAAGGCAGCGGCTACTCTTCCTGGGGAGTATTATGGATCTCCATGCTAACGGATCCCATGCTAACAGTTTGATTGGGAGTCCCATAGGGCGGTGCACAATTGGCCCAGTGTCGTCTGGGTTTGGCCGGGGTAGGTCGTCATTGTAAATAAGAATTTGTTCTTAACCGACTTGCCCGGTTAAATAAAGGTTACATAAAGGTTAATGGGGGAGATTTCCATTGAAGCTAGCATATTAGACATATTGAATGATATTTTTGACATATTAGATCATTCATTGTATAATTTAACATGCCTGTCTTCCCAGAGACCCTCCTAGGGTTAGAGCCCTGATTGGTGCATTATTAATATGAGCCAATGAGTGATTAAAAGGTCAGGTCTCAGACTACTAGGTGTCAGATCCCATGCTAACAGATCCCATGCTAACAGATCTCATGCTAACAGATCTCATGCTAACAGATATCATGCTAACAGATATCATGCTAACAGATCTCATGCTAACAGATATCATGCTAACAGATCTCAGATGCTAACAGATATCATGCTAACAGATCTCAGATGCTAACATCCTGTCTGTGTTTGTCCGCTGGAGCTCTATATCTGTTGCTATGGAGACCAGAGCATATAGTGAGGAACAGTCCAGGACTAATGAGCCTCCACTTCCTCACCTCCCTCACCCCTCTCTCCCTCTCCCCCCTCATCCTCACCCTCACCCCTCTCCCTCTCACCCCCCTCTATCTCCCTCACCCCTCTCCCTCTCTCCCCGTAGCCCCTCACCACAGCTCTCCTGTCAGGCCAACATTATCTGGAGCCATTAACCCTAGCACCCCTGTGTTGCTCTCTGAGCCTAGTGAGTCATCATCATCATCATCATCATCATCATTATTAGTCTCTTCCCCAACCCCCGGCCCTAGGGGGTTAGGGTTCAGGCAGGAACAAAAAAAAAAACTGTCTGTTTCCTCTTTCTGATGAAATTACCTAAAATATGTAGCCAGGAGATGAAATAATTGCAGTCATTTCGATGATGAATGGAGAACATGGTGTGTTGGTCAGGGCTGTCTGTCTGTGGTTGGTTTGGATGGGAGAGGGTTACCATTCCAAGCTTCATGTCATCCTGCTGCTCCCTCTGTATTAGTGATCAGGGTAGTAGAGAGACGTGTGTTCCAAGGCTGCATCTGAAATGGTACCCTGTGCAGTACACTCATTTTGAACGGGGCTCATAGGCTCTGGTAAAATAGTAGTTCACTATGGGAATAAGGGGGCCGTTTGGGACTGACACCTAGAGGGTTGTAATTCAGAGACATATCACTGTTGAGATGTCAACACTCAGATTAAACAGTTATGCTTCCTTGGACCTTTCATCTATTCCCTAAGGTGCTTATTTTATGTAGTCAGACACTCAGAGGGTGTTAATTTTGATCATTCAGAACCTTTATCAGAATCATTCAGAACCTTGATCAGAATCATTCAGAACCTTTATCAGAATCATTCAGAACCATGATCAGTCTCTGTCTTTATCTCAGTCGTCCTCTGTTTACTCTCTGTCTATAAATAAATAAATAGATCATAGAATAACAATCATATTTGCCACTTCGCAGGCACTTCTATCCAAGGTCACTAGCAGGCACTTCTATCCAAGGTCACTAGCAGGCACTTCTATCCAAGGTCACTAGCAGGCACTTCTATCCAAGGTCACTAGCAGACACTTCTATCCAAGGTCACTAGCAGACACTTCTATCCAAGGTCACTAGCAGGCACTTCTATCCAAGGTCACTAGCAGGCACTTCTATCCAAGGTCACTATCAGGCACTTCTATCGAAGGTCACTAGCAGGCACTTCTATCCAAGGTCACTAGCAGACACTTCTATCCAAGGTCACTAGCAGACACTTCTATCCAAGGTCACTAGCAGACACTTCTATCCAAGGTCACTAGCAGGCACTTCTATCCAAGGTCACTAGCAGGCACTTCTATCCAAGGTCACTAGCAGGCACTTCTATCCAAGGTCACTAGCAGACACTTCTATCCAAGGTCACTAGCAGACACTTCTATCCAAGGTCACTAGCAGGCACTTCTATCCAAGGTCACTAGCAGACACTTCTATCCAAGGTCACTAGCAGGCACTTCTATCCAAGGTCACTAGCAGACACTTCTATCCAAGGTCACTAGCAGGCACTTCTATCCAAGGTCACTAGCAGACACTTCTATCCAAGGTCACTAGCAGACACTTCTATCCAAGGTCACTAGCAGGCACTTCTATCCAAGGTCACTAGCAGACACTTCTATCCAAGGTCACTAGCAGGCACTTCTATCCAAGGTCACTAGCAGGCACTTCTATCCAAGGTCACTAGCAGACACTTCTATCCAAGGTCACTAGCAGACACTTCTATCCAAGGTCACTAGCAGACACTTCTATCCAAGGTCACTAGCAGGCACTTCTATCCAAGGTCACTAGCAGACACTTCTATCCAAGGTCACTAGCAGACACTTCTATCCAAGGTCACTAGCAGGCACTTCTATCCAAGGTCACTAGCAGGCACTTCTATCCAAGGTCACTAGCAGGCACTTCTATCCAAGGTCACTAGCAGACACTTCTATCCAAGGTCACTAGCAGACACTTCTATCCAAGGTCACTAGCAGGCACTTCTATCCAAGGTCACTAGCAGACACTTCTATCCAAGGTCACTAGCAGGCACTTCTATCCAAGGTCACTAGCAGACACTTCTATCCAAGGTCACTAGCAGACACTTCTATCCAAGGTCACTAGCAGGCACTTCTATCCAAGGTCACTAGCAGACACTTCTATCCAAGGTCACTAGCAGGCACTTCTATCCAAGGTCACTAGCAGGCACTTCTATCCAAGGTCACTAGCAGACACTTCTATCCAAGGTCACTAGCAGACACTTCTATCCAAGGTCACTAGCAGACACTTCTATCCAAGGTCACTAGCAGGCACTTCTATCCAAGGTCACTAGCAGACACTTCTATCCAAGGTCACTAGCAGGCACTTCTATCCAAGGTCACTAGCAGACACTTCTATCCAAGGTCACTAGCAGGCACTTCTATCCAAGGTCACTAGCAGGCACTTCTATCCAAGGTCACTAGCAGACACTTCTATCCAAGGTCACTAGCAGACACTTCTATCCAAGGTCACTAGCAGACACTTCTATCCAAGGTCACTAGCAGGCACTTCTATCCAAGGTCACTAGCAGACACTTCTATCCAAGGTCACTAGCAGGCACTTCTATCCAAGGTCACTAGCAGGCACTTCTATCCAAGGTCACTAGCAGACACTTCTATCCAAGGTCACTAGCAGACACTTCTATCCAAGGTCACTAGCAGACACTTCTATCCAAGGTCACTAGCAGACACTTCTATCCAAGGTCACTAGCAGGCACTTCTATCCAAGGTCACTAGCAGGCACTTCTATCCAAGGTCACTAGCAGGCACTTCTATCCAAGGTCACTAGCAGACACTTCTATCCAAGGTCACTAGCAGACACTTCTATCCAAGGTCACTAGCAGGCACTTCTATCCAAGGTCACTAGCAGACACTTCTATCCAAGGTCACTAGCAGGCACTTCTATCCAAGGTCACTAGCAGACACTTCTATCCAAGGTCACTAGCAGGCACTTCTATCCAAGGTCACTAGCAGACACTTCTATCCAAGGTCACTAGCAGACACTTCTATCCAAGGTCACTAGCAGGCACTTCTATCCAAGGTCACTAGCAGACACTTCTATCCAAGGTCACTAGCAGGCACTTCTATCCAAGGTCACTAGCAGGCACTTCTATCCAAGGTCACTAGCAGACACTTCTATCCAAGGTCACTAGCAGACACTTCTATCCAAGGTCACTAGCAGACACTTCTATCCAAGGTCACTAGCAGGCACTTCTATCCAAGGTCACTAGCAGACACTTCTATCCAAGGTCACTAGCAGACACTTCTATCCAAGGTCACTAGCAGGCACTTCTATCCAAGGTCACTAGCAGGCACTTCTATCCAAGGTCACTAGCAGGCACTTCTATCCAAGGTCACTAGCAGACACTTCTATCCAAGGTCACTAGCAGACACTTCTATCCAAGGTCACTAGCAGGCACTTCTATCCAAGGTCACTAGCAGACACTTCTATCCAAGGTCACTAGCAGGCACTTCTATCCAAGGTCACTAGCAGACACTTCTATCCAAGGTCACTAGCAGACACTTCTATCCAAGGTCACTAGCAGGCACTTCTATCCAAGGTCACTAGCAGACACTTCTATCCAAGGTCACTAGCAGGCACTTCTATCCAAGGTCACTAGCAGGCACTTCTATCCAAGGTCACTAGCAGACACTTCTATCCAAGGTCACTAGCAGACACTTCTATCCAAGGTCACTAGCAGACACTTCTATCCAAGGTCACTAGCAGGCACTTCTATCCAAGGTCACTAGCAGACACTTCTATCCAAGGTCACTAGCAGGCACTTCTATCCAAGGTCACTAGCAGACACTTCTATCCAAGGTCACTAGCAGGCACTTCTATCCAAGGTCACTAGCAGGCACTTCTATCCAAGGTCACTAGCAGACACTTCTATCCAAGGTCACTAGCAGACACTTCTATCCAAGGTCACTAGCAGACACTTCTATCCAAGGTCACTAGCAGGCACTTCTATCCAAGGTCACTAGCAGACACTTCTATCCAAGGTCACTAGCAGGCACTTCTATCCAAGGTCACTAGCAGGCACTTCTATCCAAGGTCACTAGCAGACACTTCTATCCAAGGTCACTAGCAGACACTTCTATCCAAGGTCACTAGCAGACACTTCTATCCAAGGTCACTAGCAGACACTTCTATCCAAGGTCACTAGCAGGCACTTCTATCCAAGGTCACTAGCAGACACTTCTATCCAAGGTCACTAGCAGGCACTTCTATCCAAGGTCACTAGCAGACACTTCTATCCAAGGTCACTAGCAGACACTTCTATCCAAGGTCACTAGCAGGCACTTCTATCCAAGGTCACTAGCAGACACTTCTATCCAAGGTCACTAGCAGACACTTCTATCCAAGGTCACTAGCAGGCACTTCTATCCAAGGTCACTAGCAGACACTTCTATCCAAGGTCACTAGCAGGCACTTCTATCCAAGGTCACTAGCAGACACTTCTATGCTTCCTGTTGTATAGTCAGTGTTCACCAGTCTGTTTGTGTTTCCACAGTGTACCCTGTGTAGTGCACTATCCCATGGGCCTCGTGTTTCCACAGCTACCTGTTCCGTGGACACAACGTGTCGTGATTTTTTTTACCATTGTGACGGGAAGGTGCTTGACGTTCTTGTCTCGGTTTCCCAATGGCATCCTAGTCCCTTTATAGTGCACTCATTTTGACCAGAGCCCTATGGTAGTGCATTATATAGGGAATAGGGGTCCATTTGGGATTAGAGCTCCACTCCACACAGAGAGGAGAGGGGACCAACACTTTCAGATCTTTCTTTTTGGTACACTATGGCTCTGGGCTATGACTCTCAAGTGTGCAGCCCTCTCTCTGTCTCTCTGTCTCTCTGTCTCTCTCTCTCTCTCTCTCTCTCTGTCTCTGTCTGTCTCTCTCTCTCTCTCTCTCTCTCTCTCTCTCTCTCTCTCTCTCTCTCTCTCTCTGTCTCTCTCTCTCTCTCTCTCTCTCTCTCTCTCTCTCTCTCTGTCTCTCTCTCTCTCTCTCTCTCTCTCTCTCTCTCTCTCTCTCTCTCTCTCTCTCTCTGTCTCTCTGTCTCTCTGTCTCTCTGTCTCTCTCTCTCTCTCTCTCTGTCTCTCTCTGTCTCTCTCTCTCTCTCTCTCTCTCTCTCTCTCTCTCTCTCTCTCTCTCTCTCTCTCTGTCTCTCTCTCTCTCTCTCTCTCTCTCTCTCTCTCTCTCTCTCTCTCTCTCTCTCTCTCTCTCTCTCTCTGTCTCTCTCTCTCTCTCTCTCTCTCTCTCTGCTTCCCATGCTTTATTGGCATGGGAAGCATGTGTTTACATTGCCACGGCAAGTGAAAAAATCGAAATATAAAAACAACTAGTAAAACCAACAAAGTGAATTAAACAACAACAACAACAATCAGACATTAACAGTCAAGAGAATAACAATGTTTAAAATATGATGTTATTATTGGGAGAGGACCATAATGAATATGGAGAAGTGGCTGCTGGGATATGGAGAGGTGGTTGCTGGGAGGATAATTAAAGAAGCCAGGTTTTCCTCAGATCTGCTGGAGTTTCTCTCTCTATACGCACTACTTCCAATCAGTTATGTTTCTTATATGCAAGAGTTTTTAGCTCAGACATTATTTAATCAAGAAAACTCCTACCTCTTTAATATATTACATCACCATATTACATCACGTTTTCCGTAGCCAGCCCCTCTCCCCTCCCATAGCCAGTGGTGAGAGAGGGGAAGGGAGGGGTGAGAGAGAGGGGGGAAGGGAGTGGTGAGAGAGAGGAGGAGTGGTGAGAGAGAGGGAGTGGTGAGAGAGAGGGAGGAGTGGTGAAGAGAGGGAGAGGAGGGAGTGAGAGAGAGGAGAGAGGGGAAGGAGGGGTGAGAGAGAGAGGGGAGGAAGGGGGTGAGAGAGGGAGAGGGAGGAGGGGAGGGAGGGGTGAGAGAGAGGGGAGGGGTGAGAGAGGGGGAAGGGAGGGGTGAGAGAGAGGAGGAGGGAGGGGGTGAGAGGGGAGGGAGGGGTGAGAGAGGGGAAGGGAGGGGTGAGAGAGAGGGGAGGGGAGGAGTGGTGAGAGAGAGGAGAGGGAGGGAGTGGTGAGAGAGAGGGGAGGGGGGAGGGAGGGGGTGGGAGAGGGGGGAAGAGGGAGGGGGTGAGAGAGAGGGGAGGAAGGGGTGAGAGAGGGGAGGGGAGGGAGGAGGGGTGAGAGAGGAGGGGAGGAGGGTGAGAGAGAGGGGAGGAGGGGGGTGAGAGAGAGGGGAAGGGAGGGGTGAGAGAGAGAGGGAAGAGGGTGGTGAGAGAAAGGGGAGGGAGTGGTGAGAGAGAGGGGGGGAGAGAGGAGGGGAGAGGAGGGGTGAGAGGGAGGGGAAGGGAGGGGTGAGAGAGAGAGGGGAAGGGAGGGGAGGGGAGGAGAGGGAAGGAGTGGTTAGAGAGAGGAGGAGGAGGGGTGAGAGAGAGGGAGGAGGAGGAGTGAGAGAGGGGAGGAGTGGTGAGAGAGAGGGAAGGGAGGGGGTGAGAGAGAGGGGAGGGAGGGGTGAGAGAGAGGGGGAAGGGATGGGTGAGAGAGAGGGAGAGAGGAGTGGTGAGAGAGAGAGGGGAAGGGAGGGTGAGAGAGGGGGAGGGAGGAGGGTGAGAGAGAGAGGGGAAGGAGGGGGTGAGAGAGAGAGAGGGAAGGAGAGGGGTGAGGGAGGGGGTGAGAGAGAGGGAAGAGAGGGGGTGAGAGAGGGGAAGGGAGGGGTGAGAAAGGGGGAAGAGAGGGGTGAGAGAGGGGAAGGGAGGGGTGAGAGAGAGAGGGAATGGAGGGGTGAGAGAGAGGGGGGAGGGAGGGGTGAGAGAGAGGGGGGAGAGTGGGGTGAGAGAGAGAGGGGAAGGGAGGGGTGAGAGTGGGGGGAGGAGTGGTGAGAGAGAGAGAGGGAAGGAAGGGAGGGGTGAGGGAGGGGAAGGGGAGGGGTGAGAGAGAGGGGAAGAGAGGAGTGAGAGAGAGGGGAGGAGTGGTGAGAGAGAGGGGGAGGAGTGGTGAGAGAGGGGGGAGGGAGTGGTGAGAGAGAGGGGAGGGAGGGGTGAGAGAGTGGGGAGGGAGGGGGTGAGAGAGAGAGGGGGGAGGGAGTGGTGAGAGAGAGGGGAGGGAGTGGTGAGAGAGAGGAGGGGAGGAGGAGGGAGGGGAGGAGGGGGAGAGAGGAGGGGTGAGAGAGGGGGGGAGAGGGAGGGAGGGTGAGAGAGAGGGGGGAGAGGGGGGAAGGGAGGGGTGAGAGAGAGAGGGAGGAAAGGGGGTGAGAGAGAGAGAGGGAGGGAGGGAGGAGGTGAGAGAGAGAGAGGGTGAGGGAGGGGGTGAGAGGGGAGGAAGGGGGGAGGGAGGGAGAGGGGTGAGAGGGGAGGAGGGGGGTGAGAGGGGGAGGAGTGGTGAGAGAGAGAGGGAGGAGTGGTGAGAGAGAGAGAGGGGGAGGGAGGGGAGGGAGGGGTGAGAGAGGGGGGAAGGGAGGGGTGAGAGAGAGGGGAGGAAGGGGGTGAGAGAGAGGGGAGGGAGGGGTGAGAGAGAGGGAGGAGGGAGGGGTGAGAGAGAGGGGAGGGAGTGGTGAGAGAGAGAGAGGGGAGGAGGGGGGAGGGAGGGGTGAGAGAGGGAGGGGAAGGGAGGGTGAGAGAGAGAGGGGGAAGGGAGGAGGGGGAGGGAGGGGTGAGAGAGAGGGGGAAGGGAGTGGTGAGAGAGAGGGGAGGGAGAGGAGTGAGAGAGAGAGGGAAGGGAGGGGTGAGAGAGAGGGAAGGGAGGGGTGAGAGAGAGAGGGAGGAGTGGTGAGAGAGGGGAAGGGAGGGTGAGAGAGGGGAGGGAGGGGGAGAGAGGAGAGAGAGAGGGGGAAGGGAGGGGTGAGAGAGGAGGGAAGGGAGGGGGTGAGGGAGGGGTGAGAGAGAGGGGAGGGAGGGGTGAGAGAGAGAGGGGAAGAGAGAGGGGTGAGAGAGAGGGAAGGAAGGGGTGAGAGAGAGAGGGAATGGAGGGGTGAGAGAGGGGAGGGAGGGGTGAGAGAGAGGGGAAGGGAGGGGTGAGGGAGGGGGTGAGAGAGAGAGGGGAAGGGGAGGGGTGAGAGAGGGGAAGGGAGGGGTGAGAGAGGGGAGGGAGTGGTGAGAGAGAGGGGAAGGGAGGGGAGGGGAGGAGGGAAGGGAGGAGGGGTGAGAGAGGGAGGGAGGGGTGAGAGAGAGGGAAGAGAGGAGTGAGAGAGGGGAGGGAGTGGTGAGAGAGAGGGGAGGGAGTGGTGAGAGAGGGGGGGAGGAGGGTGAGAGAGAGGGAGAGGGAGTGGTGAGAGAGGGGGAAGGGAGGGGTGAGAGGGAGGGGGAGTGGTGAGAGAGGGGGAAGGGAGTGGTGGAAGATACAGCCTTGTACACACCAGGTACTCTTAATTAGGAAACGAGAGGGAATTATACCTGGCTGTTAGGAGCTATGTTACTGTATGTGTACACAATGATGAGCACAGTCGTGGTTTACACACGTGAGCTGTGGGTGAATTGGAAAACACTAAGAATCTGCCTCTCGATCCCGGACCACATTAAACATGTCAAACAGCCGTCCTCCCCCGGCACTGAACCAGATAAAAGACTGTTGTCACTGTAAACCCCCTTTGGAAAACGACCCACTACTATTGGCTTTAATAATGCAGCTGCTGTATCAAACGGAATAATGACTGTAATATCTCAAGAAGAACAAACAAGAACATTAAAGCTACAATCTGTGATCTGAATTAAATATTAAACCACATTTAGGCCAAGCGTTCAGATGTTGGGTCATTACATATTCAGTACCTTTTAAACTTGGCTCAAATTAGCTGTTGGCCTGGTAATTCGTTGGTCATGGGCCTGCGGTGTATTGCAGTGAGTCATATGAACTGTTGTTCTAGTGTGATAGCTGAATCATATTCCTGTACATCAGTAACTGGTCGTTCCTCCCTTGTAACCTGTATTTAACCAGGCAAGTCAGTTAAGAACAAATTCTTATTTACAATGACGGCCTGCCGAGGAACAGTGGGTTAACTGCCTTGTTCAGCGGCCAGAACGACATATTTTTACCCTTGTCAGCTCGGGGATTCGACCTCCAGCAATCCAGCTCTAACCGCTAGGCTACCTGCCATCCCTCCCCTGGCTGTGTGCTTTTTTTTATAGAAACTCTATTGGGAATACTTTAATCAGACAATTACTCAGACAGAGTCTGTCAAAATGTTCACCATGATTGATTTCTGTCTAATATGTTGCCGTTAAACTCTTCTGCACCTAATTCCAAATCTGTCAATTTATAATTTTACGGCATCAAAATAGTTCCTTCAAACCCAACACTCCTAAAGAACGATTCTTCAATGATGGTTAATGAATGTACGTATATCCTCCTCTAAATAAATGTTCCTACAGTCTCCTTCAAGGTATAGATTTCCTCTCAGGACAGTATTGCTGAAGGAGCACTTCTTATTGACACGCTGCAGCTTTCCCATGCATTCATATATCCCATTAGAGAGCGGTGGCTGCGTACCATGCATTCATATAGGGAGGGAGAGAGAGAAGGTGTGAGAGAGAGAGAGAAGGGGAGAGAGGGAAATAGACAAAGAGAGAGAGACAGAGATAGCGAGACAAAGATAACGAGAAAATGAGACATAGAAAATCAGACAGAGATAACGAGACTGAGATAAAGATAGAGACAGAGAGAGATAAATATAGAGACAGAGAGAGATAAAGATAAAGACAGAGAGAGATAAAGATAGAGACAGAGAGAGATAAAGATAGACAGAGAGAGATAAAGATAGAGACAGAGAGAGATAAAGATAGAGACAGAGAGAGATAAAGATAGACAGAGAGAGAGATAAAGATAGAGACAGAGAGAGATAAAGATAACGACAGAGAGAGATAAAGATAGAGACATAGAGAGATAAAGACAGAGAGAGATAAAGATAGAGACAGAGAGATAAAGATAAAGACAGAGAGAGATAAAGATAAAGACAGAGAGAGATAAAGATAAAGACAGAGAGAGATAAAGATAACGACAGAGAGAGATAAAGATAACGACAGAGAGAGATAAAGATAACGACAGAGAGAGATAAAGATAGAGAGAAAGATAGAGACAGAGAGAGATAAAGATAGAGACAGAGAGAGATAAAGATAACGACAGAGAGAGATAAAGATAGAGACAGATAGAGACAGAGAGATAAAGATAGAGACAGAGAGATAAAGATAGAGACAGAGAGAGATAAAGATAGACAGAGAGAGATACAGATAGACAGAGAGAGATACAGATAGAGACAGAGAGATAAAGACAGAGAGAGATAAATATAGACAGAGAGAGATAAAGATAGAGACAGAGAGATATAAAGATAGACAGAGAGAGAGATAAAGATAGAGACAGAGAGAGATAAAGATAACGACAGAGAGAGATAAAGATAGAGACATAGAGAGATAAAGACAGAGAGAGATAAATATAGAGACAGAGAGAGATAAAGATAAAGACAGAGAGAGATAAAGATAACGACAGAGAGAGATAAAGATAGAGAGAAAGATAGAGACAGAGAGAGATAAAGATAGAGACAGAGAGAGATAAAGATAGAGACAGATAGAGATAAAGATAGAGACAGATAGAGATAGAGACAGAGAGATAAAGATAGAGACAGAGAGATAAAGATAGAGACAGAGAGATAGACAGAGAGAGATAAAGACAGAGAGAGATAAAGATAGACAGAGAGAGATACAGGTAGACAGAGAGAGATAAAGATAGAGACAGAGAGAAAGACAGAGAGAGATAAATATAGACAGAGAGAGATAAAGATAGAGACAGAGAGAGATAAAGATAACGACAGAGAGAGATAAAGATAGAGACAGAAAGAGATAAAGATAGAGACATAGAGAGATAAAGATAGAGACATAGAGAGATAAAGATAGAGACATAGAGAGATAAAGATAGAGACATAGAGAGATAAAGATAACGACAGAGAGAGATAAAGATAACGACAGAGAGAGATAAAGATAGAGACAGAAAGAGATAAAGATAGAGACATAGAGAGATAAAGATAGAGACATAGAGAGATAAAGATAGAGACATAGAGAGATAAAGATAGAGACATAGAGAGATAAAGATAACGACAGAGAGAGATAAAGATAACGACAGAGAGAGATAAAGATAGAGACAGAAAGAGATAAAGATAGAGAGATAGAGAGATAAAGATAGAGACAGAGAGATAAAGATAGAGACATAGAGAGATAAAGATAGAGACATAGAGATAAAGATAGAGACATAGAGAGATAAAGATAGAGACAGAGAGATAAAGATAGAGACATAGAGAGATAAAGATAGAGACATAGAGAGATAAAGATAGAGACAGAGAGAGATAAAGATAGAGACAGAGAGAGATAAAGATAGAGACAGAGAGAGATAAAGATGGTCTGACCCGGGAGGGGGGGTGCTGGTAACAACATGAGCCAGGAACTAGTCAAACAAAGTCCATTGTTTATTTCAATTCCGGCTCTTCAATGTCAGACAACATGAAAAGATGTGGAGTGGTTGACCCGTGGTAATGAGATGAGAAGGGTTCTGTGATCTACTGGCTGAGAGCTCTCTCTGTCTCTCTTCCTCCCAGCTGACACTTTCTCCTGTTTGTTTTTTTTTTGTTGTTTTTTTTCCCCCTCTGAGAAGTGAGCTGCATCTGAGACCTTTCCCATCTCTGTTCACCTACATCCTTGGTGGGTTTCATGTGAAATGGCTCGTGATCTTCCTCTGGTCACGTGTTTACCTAGACACTATGTTGTTACGACCTCAGTCGTTACCGTTAAGACGTAACCTCGGGCTGTTGCGAGGTGGATCTCGCATCGCATACAGAATTATTCATTCTAGAGTTATGTCAAGTAAACCATTTAAAAGAAACATGGCTAGTGATAATACTAGCCTGGTTTCATAGTGCCTCAGGGCATGGATAAGAGAATGGACTGTGTTCCCTATATGAGCCCTATGGGCCCTGGTAAAAGGAGTGCACTATGTAGGGAATAGGATGCAATTTGGGACACAGACATTGTATGTGGTAAGTAGTCTACAGTAATGCCACCACTATGGGCATTCTGTCTACTGAGACGCTCTGATTCTGTCTGCTGAGACTCTGATTCTGTCTGTCTGCTGAGACTCTCTGATTATATCTACTGAGACTCTGATTCTGTCTGCTGAGAGTCTCTGATTCTGTCTGCTGAGACTCTCTGATTATATCTACTGAGACTCTCTTATTATATCTACTGAGACTCTGATTCTGTCTGCTGAGACTCTCTGATTCTGTCTACTGAGACGCTCTGATTCTGTCTACTGAGACGCTCTGATTCTGTATGCTGAGTCTCTCTGATTCTGTCTACTGAGACTCTCTGATTCTGTCTGCTGAGACTCTCTGATTATATCTACTGAGACTCTCTGATTATGTCTACTGAGACGCTCTGATTCTGTCTACTGAGACTCTCTGATTCTATCTACTGAGACTCTCTGATTCTGTCTGCTGAGACTCTCTGTTTATATCTACTGAGACTCTCTGATTATATCTACTGAGACCCTCTGATTCTGTCTGCTGAGACTCTCTGATTCTGTCTGCTGAGACTCTCTGTTTATATCTACTGAGACTCTCTGATTATATCTACTGAGATGCTCTGATTCTGTCTGCTGAGACTCTCTGATTCTGTCTACTGAGACTCTCTGATTCTGTCTGCTGAGACTCTCTGATTATATCTACTGAGACTCTCTGATTCTGTCTACTGAGACTCTCTGATTCTGTCTGCTGAGACTCTCTGTTTATATCTACTGAGACTCTCTGATTATATCTACTGAGACTCTCTGATTCTGTCTACTGAGACTGATTTTGTCTGCTGAGACTCTGTTTCTATCTACTGAGACTCTGTTTCTATCTACTGAGACTCTGGTTCTGTCTGCTGAGACTAGTCCTGATGGACATAAACCTTTACTAGTCCTGAGGGACATGAACCTTTACTAGTCCTGATGGACATAAACCATTACTAGTCCTGATGGACATTAACCATCACTAGTCCTGATGGACATAAACCATTACTAGTCCTGATGGACATTAACCATCACTAGTCCTGATGGACATTAACCATTACTAGTCCTGATGGACATTAACCATTACTAGTCCTGATGGGCATAAACCATTACTATTCCTGAGGGACATAAACCATTACTAGTCCTGATGGGCATAAACCATTACTAGTCCTGAGGGACATAAACCTTTACTAGTCCTGAGGGACATAAACCTTTACTAGTCCTGAGGGACATAAACCTTTACTAGTCCTGATGGGCATAAACCATTACTAGTCCTGAGGGACATAAACCTTTACTAGTCCTGATGCCACTATTTATTTATACAGTTTGTCTCTTCTGTCCACCTGGATCACTGCTCCCGTAACCCTCGAGTGGATCATGTGACAGTAGCATTAGTTTAGCTTGTAACTAGTTGC
Source organism: Brachymystax lenok tsinlingensis (assembly GCA_030435695.1). Lineage (NCBI taxonomy): Eukaryota > Metazoa > Chordata > Actinopteri > Salmoniformes > Salmonidae > Brachymystax > Brachymystax lenok. The sequence goes on along the minus strand of CM059781.1, from coordinate 2,440,128 downwards.
ACAAAGTAGAACAATTGCGACAGGATGCAAGCAAGTTGTTTATTAGTTCCAGGGGGAGATCAAGAAGTGACTCAGCTGCGAACAATTGAAATTCAAATCAAATGTTATTTGTCACATACACATGGTTAGCAGATGTTAATGCGAGTGTAGTGAAATGCTTGTGCTTCTAGTTCCGACCATGCAGTAGTATCTAGCAAGTAATCTAACAAATTCACAACAACTACCTTATACACACAAGAGTAAAGGAATGAATACGAGTATGTACATGTAAATATATGGATGAGCGATGGCTGATCGGCATAGGCAAGATTCAGTAGATGGTATGGAGTACAGTATATACACATGAGATGAGTAATGTAGGAATTGCAAGCTGTGTCGTGTAATAGCAGCCAAAGCTGTGTTGTGTAATGGCAGCCAAAGAATCTGAGGCACTGTCTTTACTCTGACAACTCAACTCACAACCTTTTAAACAATACCCCAACCCCCAAATGGACATGTAACAAGCTGAATAGTCACCACTATGTCCTACCCCTCCAGACTGTATCATTGTAACAAGCTGAATAGTCACCACTACCGAGTATAGTATAGTATAGTATAGTCAGTATAGCATAGCATAGTATAGTATAGTCAGTATAGTCAGTATAGTATAGTATAGTATGGTATGGTATGGTATAGTATGTATAGTATAGTATAGTCTAGTCAGTATAGTATAGTATAGTCAGTATAGTACAGTGCAGTATAGTATAGTATAGTCAGTATAGTATAATATAGTATAGTCAGTATAGTATTGTATAGTATAGTCAGTATAGTATAGTATAGTATAGTATAGTACTGTATAGTATAGTATAGTATAGTCAGTATAGTATAATATAGTATAGTATAGTCAGTATAGTCTAGTCAGTATAGTACAGTGCAGTACAGTATAGTATAGTATAGTATAGTACAGTATAGTATAGTATTGTATAGTCAGTATAGTATAATATAGTATAGTATGGTATAGTATAGTATAGTCAGTATAGTATATTCAGTATAGTATAGTACTGTATAGTTTAGTGTAGTATAGTATAGTCAGTATAGTATAGTCAGTATAGTATAGTATAGTATTATATAGTATAGTATAGTATAGTCAGTGTAGTATAGTATAGTATAGCATAGTATAGTCAGTATAGTATAGTATAGTCAGTAAAGTATATTCAGTATAGTATAGTCAGTATAGTATAGTATGGTATAGTAGTGTATAATATTGTATAGTATAGTCAGTATAGTATAGTATAGTATAGTCACTATAGTATAGTATAGTATAGTATGGTATGGTATAGTCAGTATAGTATAGTATAGTATAGTCAGTATAGTATAGTATTATATAGTATAGTATAGTATGGTATAGTATAGTCAGTATAGTATTATATAGTATAGTATAGTATGGTATAGTCAGTATAGTATAGTATAGTCAGTATAGTATAGTATAGTATAGTATAGTATAGGCAGTATAGTATAGCCAGTATAGTATAGTCAGTACAGTATAGTATAGTATAGTATAGTATAGGCAGTATAGTATAGCCAGTATAGTATAGTCAGTACAGTATAGTATAGTCAGTATAGTGTATAGTATAGTATTGTCAGTATAGTATAGTATAGTTTATCAGTAGCACGATTGTCCTCGTCTTTCTTTTGGTTGTTGTTCATCATTTTCATAACCGGGCCATTGCCCGTCACGTCATCAGGTGAAAGACCACCTTCAAGATGGTCAGACTTGTTCCGGGTCGACAATACACTGACTCAGTGGGTGGGTTCATCAGGAAGCGCATAGAGGATGTTGTTGCCACTGTGACGATTACAACTTCATCCAACTCCATCTTAATGTTACTGTTGTTTGAGGGAGTTGCAGGCCTCCTCTCCACTCTGCTAGACCCCACTAGGACGCATGACGAATGGCCCTGATGTGAACACAGAGAGAGAGAGATGGAGATGGAGAGTGGAGGAGCAGAGAGAGAGAGAGAGTGGAGACGGGGAGAGTGAAAGAGAGAGGGAGAGAGAGAGAGAGAGAGAGAGAGAGAGAGAGAGAGAGAGAGAGAGAGAGAGAGAGAGAGAGAGAGAGAGAGAGAGAGAGAGAGAGAGAGAGAGAGAGAGAGAGAGAGAGACAGAGAGAGAGAGAGAGAGAGAGAGAGAGAGAGAGAGAGAGAGAGAGAGAGAGAGAGAGAGAGAGAGAGAGAGAGAGAGAGAGAGAGAGAGACAGAGAGAGAGAGAGAGAGAGAGAGAGAGAGAGAGAGAGAGAGAGAGAGAGAGAGAGAGAGAGAGAGAGAGAGAGAGGAGAGAGAGAGAGAAGAGAGAGAGAGAGAGAGAGAGAGAGAGAGAGAGAGAGAGAGAGAGAGAGAGAGAGAGAGTGGAGAGAGAGAGAGAGAGAGAGAGAGAGAGAGAGAGAGAGAGAGAGAGAGAGAGAGAGAGAGAGAGAGAGAGAGAGAGAGAGAGAGAGAGAGAGAGAGAGAGAGAGAGAGAGAGATTGGAGACGAGACGGGAGAGAGTCCATGAGTCAGTCTGTGAACCGGAAAGGATACATGTTAACAGAACATTGCTTCCGACACACTGTCACAGTCTGAGGCCTTACATAGGATGAGAATGTGTGGACTGGTGTGTGTTCATTTGTTAGCCTATATTTAGCTTTATCTTTAAAGATATTTAAACCGTATATATATTTATCGTTCTTCCTTCTCTCCTTTTCTCTCTCTCTCTCTCTCTCTCTCTCTCTCTCTCTCTCTCTCTCTCTCTCTCTCTCTCTCTCTCTCTCTCTCTCTCTCTCTCTCTCTCCTCCCCTCCCTCTCCTTCTCTCCTTTTCCTCTCTCTCTCTCTCTCTCTCTCTCTCTCTCTCTCTCTCTCTCTCTCTCTCTCTCCTAGATTTGGAAAGAAGAAAGATGAGAAGGTGAAGAAAGCAGAAGCCAAAGCCACACTACAGAGACAGAAGTCCGAGGTTCTGAGTGAAGAGGAGCTGGAGAGGATGAAGGAGGAGAGAGAGAGGTGAGATGGAACGTTCTTGTAACATCTGCTTTATACACACCTAAAAGAAACATTGTAGAATTATTACATGGTGGTGGTTATTATTTATTACAGGGTGGTGGTTGTTATTTATTACAGGGTGGTGGTTATTACAGGGTGGTGGTTGTTATTTATTACAGGGTGGTGGTTATTATTTATTACAGGGTGGTGGTTATTATTTATTACAGGGTGGTGGTTGTTATTTATTACAGGGTGGTGGTTGTTATTTATTACAGGGTGGTGGTTGTTATTTATTACAGGGTGGTGGTTATTACAGGGTGGTGGTTGTTATTTATTACAGGGTGGTGGTTATTATTTATTACAGGGTGGTGGTTATTATTTATTACAGGGTGGTGGTTATTACAGGGTGGTGGTTGTTATTTATTACAGGGTGGTGGTTATTATTTATTACAGGGTGGTGGTTGTTATTTATTACAGGGTGGTGGTTATTATTTATTACAGGGTGGTGGTTGTTATTTATTACAGGGTGGTGGTTGTTATTTATTACAGGGTGGTGGTTATTACAGGGTGGTGGTTATTATTTATTACAGGGTGGTGGTTATTATTTATTACAGGGTGGTGGTTGTTATTTATTACAGGGTGGTGGTTGTTATTTATTACAGGGTGGTGGTTATTATTTATTACAGGGTGGTGGTTGTTATTTATTACAGGGTGGTGGTTATTATTTATTACAGGGTGGTGGTTGTTATTTATTACAGGGTGGTGGTTGTTATTTATTACAGGGTGGTGGTTGTTATTTATTACAGGGTGGTGGTTATTATTTATTACAGGGTGGTGGTTATTATTTATTACAGGGTGGTGGTTATTATTTATTACAGGGTGGTGGTTATTATTTATTACAGGGTGGTGGTTGTTATTTATTACAGGGTGGTGGTTGTTATTTATTACAGGGTGGTGGTTATTATTTATTACAGGGTGGTGGTTGTTATTTATTACAGGGTGGTGGTTATTATTTATTACAGGGTGGTGGTTGTTATTTATTACAGGGTGGTGGTTGTTATTTATTACAGGGTGGTGGTTATTATTTATTACAGGGTGGTGGTTGTTATTTATTACAGGGTGGTGGTTATTTATTTATTACAGGGTGGTGGTTATTATTTATTACAGGGTGGTGGTTGTTATTTATTACAGGGTGGTGGTTGTTATTTATTACAGGGTGGTGGTTATTATTTATTACAGGGTGGTGGTTGTTATTTATTACAGGGTGGTGGTTGTTATTTATTACAGGGTGGTGGTTATTATTTATTACAGGGTGGTGGTTGTTATTTATTACAGGGTGGTGGTTGTTATTTATTACAGGGTGGTGGTTGTTATTTATTACAGGGTGGTGGTTGTTATTTATTACAGGGTGGTGGTTATTATTTATTACAGGGTGGTGGTTATTATTTATTACAGGGTGGTGGTTGTTATTTATTACAGGGTGGTGGTTGTTATTTATTACAGGGTGGTGGTTATTATTTATTACAGGGTGGTGGTTATTATTTATTACAGGGTGGTGGTTGTTATTTATTACAGGGTGGTGGTTGTTATTTATTACAGGGTGGTGGTTGTTATTTATTACAGGGTGGTGGTTATTATTTATTACAGGGTGGTGGTTGTTATTTATTACAGGGTGGTGGTTATTATTTATTACAGGGTGGTGGTTGTTATTTATTACAGGGTGGTGGTTGTTATTTATTACAGAATTGGTGGTTATTTATTACAGGGTGGTGGTTATTATTTATTACAGGGTGGTGGTTGTTATTTATTACAGGGTGGTGGTTGTTATTTATTACAGGGTGGTGGTTGTTATTTATTACAGGGTGGTGGTTATTATTTATTACAGGGTGGTGGTTGTTATTTATTACAGGGTGGTGGTTATTACAGGGTGGTGGTTGTTATTTATTACAGGGTGGTGGTTATTATTTATTACAGGGTGGTGGTTATTATTTATTACAGGGTGGTGGTTGTTATTTATTACAGGGTGGTGGTTATTATTTATTACAGGGTGGTGGTTATTATTTATTACAGGCTGGTGGTTATTATCTACTCAGGGAGTGCCGGGGCGCTAGCGCCCCACTCCCGACACTACCAGGTGAAATGCAAGACAAAATTCCAAAATTGAATTATTAAAAAGGCACCAATATACAAGTGTTTCATACTCATCAAAAGCTCTGCTTCTTGGCAATATCACAGCGTTGTCGGATTTCAAAAAGGCTTCACGTCGAAAGCACTACATTTGATTGTTTGAGGTAGCACCTCACATATTTTCCATAACCATGAAATCTTTAGCCAGTGGTCGATAGAAAATGCATTTCACAGGGAAAACCTGTGCCTTACCTTTTGTAGAACTTCTGCAGAGGGCTTCCTAAGTGTCCAACGAAGACAATCCATGGGTATTTGGTTAGAAAATTGTAATTTATTATATCCTTAAATCTCTGTTTGGTTGGCACCTTGTGTTCAGAAAATCCAATGTGACGAGGACGCGTTCAACTATACCTATAAACCTTCCCTCAACAAAACAAAAACCAATTAAAATGCTTCCTTAGCTTATCTTTTATGAATAAAAGTGATAATCTTTCACTTGGATGGTCACCTAAACGTTATATAAGTCAAATAAAGTGGACCGCTCAGCAAAACGTGCGCCCAAAAACGTGCAACTGAAAAATAGCTCCCCCGACTAAAACTTCTCCTAATAGAACACATTAGTTCCGATTCCTATTAAACTTTACCTATACACTGCTGACATCCAGTGGAAGCAATAGGTACTACATTCCGTGTCCTGGTATGAAGACTTTTCTAAAGGCACTGTCTCAAAGTGAGCTATAAGCCACAAGGAATGAGATCTCTGGTTTTTTGCCTGCCAAATGACTTCTGTTATACTCACAGACAAAATTATAACACTTTTGGAAACCTCAGAGTGTTTCCTATCCAATAGTACTAATTATGTGCATATCATATTTTCTGAGCCTGAGTGGCAAGCATTTTACTTTGGGCACGCCAGACTCTCCAAAACCGACCCCTCAGCTTCCACTCCCTAACAAGTTATCACTCGAATCCAAGATGGCGTAGCAGTCGGACGTGTGTTTGTCTTGTCGGTCTCATCGTTTCTTTTCGTATATATTTTTTTATATTTTAATCTCACTTTCCACCTGCGATCTAAATATACTTTCCTGCAACCCGATCTGCTATTTTTATTTGTTATAACTGGAACCTCCATCAGGAGATAGCCAGCTAACTAGCTAGTAGTCACTGTTAGCCAAGGCTAGCGGTCTTCATCTTTAGCTCGGTTAATACCTGCCAGTCTGCACAGCGCAATATCGGATTGCTTTTCTCCACCACATCACCGGATTCCAGCCGGAAGATCTGGGCCATTACACCGGATCATCGCAGCTAGCTAGCTGCAATCGAGTGGCTACCGCTGGCTAACGCCTCTGTCCCGAAGCAAGCACCAGTTAGCCTTGAGCTAGCCTCGAGCTAGGCCCATCTCCCGGCTAGCCGAAGAGGTATACCCGCTAATTTGTGAGCTAAAATACCTCTTTTGCCAATTGGCCTGAACCCTTTATTGCCGACAAGGAGTCCCGCCGATCCGTCACAACTGGTCTGCCGACGTAATCGTCCAATGTGTTTTTAACAGGCTTTTCCGTTGCGTTGTCACCGAAGACCCATCTGCTTGCCCCGGCCCGCTAGCTTTCTGAACGCCATGCCTCCCATAGTAGCGACTATAATGGCTCCCGGACTCACCTATTGCTGCTCATTGGACACTATGATCACTCGGCTACACATCCCACTAGACAACCAGTTCTTGTAGCCTTTAGCCGTACCCTTATCCTGCTCCTCCTCTGTTCCTCTGGTGATGTGGAGGTTAACCCAGGCCCTGTAGCCCCCAGTTCCACACCTATTCCCCAGGCGCTCTCATTTGTTGACTTCTGTAACCGTAAAAGCCTTGGTTTCATGCATGTTAACATCAGAAGCCTCCTCCCTAAGTTTGTTTTACTCACTGCTTTAGCACACTCTGCCAACCCTGATGTCCTTGCCGTGTCTGAATCCTGGCTTAGAAAGGCCACCAAAAATACTGAAATTTCCATCCCAAATTACAACATTTTCCATCAAGACAGAACTGCTAAAGGGGGCAGAATTGCAATCTACTGTAGAGATAGCCTGCAGAGTTCTGTTATACTATCCAGGTCTATGCCCAAACAGTTTGAGCTTCTACTTTTAAAGATCCATCTCTCCAGAAATCCCTCACTGTTGCCGCTTGTTATAGACCCCCTCAGCCCCCAGCTGTGCCCTGGACTCCATATGTGAACTGATTGCCCCCCATCTATCGTCAAAGTTCGTACCGCTAGGTGACCTAAATTGGGATATGCTTAACACCCCAGCCATCCTACAATCTAAACTAGATGCCTCAATCTCACACAAATTATCAAGGAACCTACCAGGTACAACCCCAAATTCGTAATCATGGGAACCCTCATAGATATCATCCTGACCAACTTTCCCTCTAAATACACCTCTGCTGTTTTCAACCAGGATCTCAGTGATCACTGACTCATTGCCTGCGTCCGTTAAACGTCTTAGAGCTTGGCGTCCCGCTAGCGGAACAACTTCCGGTGAAACTGGAGGGCGCGCAATTGAAATAAGTTATTGTAAAATTTATGGATATTAGACATTTATGTACATACAAGTGTCTTATATTGGTTGAAAGCTTAAATTCTTGTTAATCTAACTGCACTGTCCGATTTACAGTAGCCGTTACAGCGAAAGCATGCCATGTGATTGAGGACGGCGCCCCACATCCAAATATTTTTCCACCGGCACAGGTTTCATAAATATTCACTTACTTTTTGAAAATCTTCCTCTGATTTGTCATCCAAAGGGTACCAGCTATAACATGTAGTGTCGTTTTGTTAGATAAAATCCTTCTTTATATCCCAAAAAGTTTGTTTAGTTGGCGCCATGATTTGAGTAATCCACTCGTTCAACATGCAGAGATAGGAATCCGAAATTCTATCCCTAAACTGTGTTTCAATAAGTCAAAATACATTTCTATTGACTCCTCAGATACCCTAAAATATAATCAAACTATATTATTTAATACGGAAAGAAGCATATTCAACAGGAAACCGATTTTAGCTGGTGCGTTCTGTCTCCATAGCGCAGGCATACACGAATTGCCAAGACTGTGTCCCTGTACTAAAACTGTTCTTTCTCATTTGTTTTGGAAGTTACAAGCCTGAAACCTTGAACATAGACTGCTGACATCCTGTGGAAATCATAGGAATTGCATCCTGGGAGCTAGAATTCATTATTTCCCTATACTTTCCATTGTAAGAGCATGGGTGCTTTCAAAAAATAAAATCCAGTTGGTTTTTCTTTGGATTTTCTCTTACCATATCTATTGTGTTATAGTCTCCTACATTATTTTAAAATTTCTACAGATGTATTGTAGGTAACTGTCGATTCATATCTGTTCCAGGATCGAGGCGAAGCACGCAGAGCTGAGGGAGCGTCAGGCCAGAGAAAAAGGACCTCTCCATGATGTTGAGGATGATTACATGGACCCCAACTACGCACGCATCAACAACTTCAGAGACAACTCCTCCCCCCGTCAGACCCCCTACAGCAGAACCCGTACCCCATCGCCCCAACGCCCGCCACCGCTCGGCCCAGGCCCCTCCCACGGCAACGACCACCTGGACAGGCTGTACGCCAAGGTCAACAAGCAGAGACAAGCCCCGCCCATGGCCGACAGGTGAGACAGGAACCCGCCTGATGTAGTATATTTGACATACTCAATCTGTCCTCTTAGCCTGGGTGCCAATCTGTTTCTGTTATCTTGCCAAAACAGACTGGCACCCAGGCTACTTTCCTCTAGTCTCTTGACAGAATGATAACTTAAGCAGCTAGCTAGGCATGCAACAGTTGGTCGCAAAATTACATGAAAATGCAGGGATATATAATGACCCTGAGACTGATACAGGGATATAGAATGAGCCTGAGACTGATACAGGGATATAGGATGACCCTGAGACTGATACAGGGATATAGAATTATCCTGAGACTGATACAGGGATATAGAATGACCCTGAGACTGATACAGGGATATAGAATTATCCTGAGACTGATACAGGGATATAGAATGACCCTGAGACTGATACAGAGATATAGGATGACCCTGAGACTGATACAGAGATATAGAATGACCCTGAGACTGATACAGAGATATAGGATGACCCTGAGACTGATACAGAGATATAGGATGACCCTGAGACTGATACAGAGATATAGGATGACCCTGAGACTGATACAGAGATATAGGATGACCCTGAGACTGATACAGGGATATAGAATGACCCTGAGACTGATACAGGGATATAGGATGACCCTGAGACTGATACAGGGATATAGAATGACCCTAGTGTAGATATTACCATAGTGTAGATATTATCATAGTGTAGATATTACCATAGTGTAGATATTACCATAGTGTAGATATTATCATAGTGTAGATATTACCATAGTGTAGATATTATCATAGTGTAGATATTACCATAGTGTAGATATTACCATAGTGTAGACATTATCATAGTGTAGACATTATCATAGTGTAGATATTGTCATAGTGTAGATATTATCATAGTGTAGATATTATCATAGTGTAGATATTGCCATAGTGTAGATATTATCATAGTGTGTACTGTAGATATTATCATAGTGTAAATATTGTCATAGTGTAGATATTATCATAGTGTAAATATTATCATAGTGTAGATATTATCATAGTGTAGATATTATCATAGTGTAGATATTGCCATAGTGTAGATATTATCATAGTGTGTACTGTAGATATTATCATAGTGTAGATATTATCATAGTGTAGATATTATCATAGTGTAAATATTGTCATAGTGTAGATATTATCATAGTGTAAATATTATCATAGTGTAAATATTATCATAGTGTAGATATTATCATAGTGTAGATATTGCCATAGTGTAGATATTACCATAGTGTAGATATTAGCATAGTGTAGATATTATCATAGTGTAAATATTGTCATAGTGTAGATATTATCATAGTGTAAATATTATCATAGTGTAAATATTATCATAGTGTAGATATAATCATAGTGTAGATATTACCATAGTGTAGATATTAGCATAGTGTAGATTTTATCATAGTGTAGATTTTATCATAGTGTAGATATTATCACAGTGTAGATATTATCACAGTGTAGATATTGCCATAGTGTAGATATTATCATAGTGTGTACTGTATATATTACCATAGTGTAGATATTGCCATAGTGTAGATATTATCATAGTGTGTACTGTAGATATTATCATAGTGTAGATATTATCATAGTGTAGATATTGCCATAGTGTAGATATTATCATAGTGTGTACTGTAGATATTACCATAGTGTAGATATTGCCATAGTGTAGATATTATCATAGTGTGTACTGTAGATATTATCATAGTGTAGATATTATCATAGTGTAGATATTATCATAGTGTAGATATTGCCATAGTGTAGATATTATCATAGTGTAGATATTGCCATAGTGTAGATATTACCATAGTGTAGATATTATCATAGTGTAGATATTATCACAGTGTAGATATTATCATAGTGTAGACATTACCATAGTGTAGATATTACCATAGTGTAGATATTATCATAGTGTGTACTGTAGATATTACCATAGTGTAGATATTGCCATAGTGTAGATATTGCCATAGTGTAGATATTATCATAGTGTAGATATTGCCATAGTGTAGATATTATCATAGTGTAGATATTATCATAGTGTAGATATTATCATAGTGTAGATATTGCCATAGTGTAGATATTATCATAGTGTGTACTGTATATATTACCAGTGTAGATATTACCATAGTGTAGATATTATCACAGTGTAGATATTATCATAGTGTAGATATTATCATAGTGTAGATATTATCACAGTGTAGATATTATCATAGTGTAGATATTATCATAGTGTGTACTGTATATATTACCAGTGTAGATATTACCATAGTGTAGATATTATCACAGTGTAGATATTATCACAGTGTAGATATTATCATAGTGTAGATATTATCATAGTGTAGATATTGCCATAGTGTAGATATTATCATAGTGTGTACTGTAGATATTATCATAGTGTAGATAGTATCATAGTGTATATATTACCATAGTGTAGTTCATTACCATAGTGTAGATATTATCATAGTGTAGATATTATCATAGTGTGTACTGTATATATTACCAGTGTAGATATTACCATAGTGTAGATATTATCACAGTGTAGATATTATCACAGTGTAGATATTATCATAGTGTAGATATTACCATAGTGTAGATATTGCCATAGTGTAGATATTATCATAGTGTGTACTGTAGATATTATCATAGTGTAGATATTATCATAGTGTAGATAGTATCATAGTGTAGATATTATCATAGTGTAGGTCATTATCATAGTGTAGATATTATCATAGTGTAGATATTATCATAGTGTAGGTCATTATCATAGTGTAGATATTGCCATAGTGTAGATATTATCATAGTGTGTACTGTAGATATTATCATAGTGTAGATATTATCATAGTGTAGATAGTATCATAGTGTAGACATTACCATAGTGTAGATATTGCCATAGTGTAGATATTATCATAGTGTAGGTCATTATCATAGTGTAGATATTACCATAGTGTAGATATTGCCATAGTGTAGGTCATTACCATAGTGTGTACTGTAGATATTATCATAGTGTATATATTACCATAGTGTAGATATTACCATAGTGTAGATATTATCATAGTGTAGATATTGCCATAGTGTAGATATTATCATAGTGTGTACTGTAGGTCATTACCATAGTGTAGATATTGCCATAGTGTAGATATTATCACAGTGTAGATATTATCATAGTGTAGATATTATCATAGTGTAGATATTATCATAGTGTGTACTGTATATATTACCAGTGTAGATATTACCATAGTGTAGATATTATCACAGTGTAGATATTATCACAGTGTAGATATTATCATAGTGTAGATATTATCATAGTTTAGATATTGCCATAGTGTAGATATTATCATAGTGTGTACTGTAGATATTATCATAGTGTAGATAGTATCATAGTGTAGATATTACCATAGTGTAGGTCATTACCATAGTGTAGATATTATCATAGTGTAGATATTATCATAGTGTGTACTGTATATATTACCAGTGTAGATATTACCATAGTGTAGATATTATCACAGTGTAGATATTATCACAGTGTAGATATTATCATAGTGTAGATATTACCATAGTGTAGATATTGCCATAGTGTAGATATTATCATAGTGTAGATATTATCATAGTGTAGATATTGCCATAGTGTAGATATTATCATAGTGTGTACTGTAGATATTATCATAGTGTAGATATTATCATAGTGTAGATATTATCACAGTGTAGATATTATCATAGTGTAGATATTACCATAGTGTAGATATTATCATAGTGTGTACTGTAGATATTATCATAGTGTAGATAGTATCATAGTGTAGATATTACCATAGTGTAGGTCATTACCATAGTGTAGATATTATCATAGTGTAGATATTATCATAGTGTGTACTGTATATATTACCAGTGTAGATATTACCATAGTGTAGATATTATCACAGTGTATATATTATCACAGTGTAGATATTATCATAGTGTAGATATTACCATAGTGTAGATATTGCCATAGTGTAGATATTATCATAGTGTAGATATTATCATAGTGTAGATATTGCCATAGTGTAGATATTATCATAGTGTGTACTGTAGATATTATCATAGTGTAGATATTACCATAGTGTAGATATTGCCATAGTGTAGATATTATCATAGTGTAGATATTATCATAGTGTATATATTATCATAGTGTAGATATTATCATAGTGTAGGTCATTATCATTGTGTAGATATTACCATAGTGTAGATATTATCATAGTGTAGGTCATTATCATAGTGTAGATATTACCATAGTGTAGATATTATCATAGTGTAGGTCATTATCATAGTGTAGATATTACCATAGTGTAGATAGTATCATAGTGTAGGTCATTATCATAGTGTAGATATTACCATAGTGTAGATATTGCCATAGTGTAGGTCATTACCATAGTGTGTACTGTAGATATTATCATAGTGTATATATTACCATAGTGTAGATATTACCATAGTGTAGATATTATCATAGTGTAGATATTATCATAGTGTAGATATTGCCATAGTGTAGATATTATCATAGTGTGTACTGTAGGTCATTACCATAGTGTGTACTGTAGATATTATCATAGTGTAGATATTATCATAGTGTAGATAGTATCATAGTGTAGATATTATCATAGTGTAGGTCATTATCATAGTGTAGATATTACCATAGTGTAGATATTATCATAGTGTAGGTCATTATCATAGTGTAGATATTACCATAGTGTAGATATTGCCATAGTGTAGGTCATTACCATAGTGTGTACTGTAGATATTATCATAGTGTAGATATTACCATAGTGTAGATATTATCATAGTGTAGATATTATCATAGTGTAGATATTGCCATATTGTAGATATTATCATAGTGTGTACTGTAGGTCATTACCATAGTGTGTACTGTAGGTCATTACCATAGTGTGTACTGTAGGTCATTACCATAGTGTGTACTGTAGGTCACTACCGTAATGTGTACTGTTGGTCATTACCGTAGTGTGTAATGTAGGCCATTACCATAGTGTCTACTGTAGGTCATTATCATAGTGTCTACTGTAGGTCATTACCATAGTGTCTACTGTAGGTCATTACCATAGTGTGTACCGTAGGTCATTACCATAGTATGTACTGTAGGTCATTACCATAGTGTGTACTGTAGGTCATTACCATAGTGTCTACTGTAGGTCATTATCATAGTGTGTACTGTAGGTCATTACCATAGTGTGTACTGTAGGTCATTACCATAGTGTGTACTGTAGGTCATTATCATAGTGTGTACTGTAGGTCATTACCATAGTGTGTACTATAGGTCATTATCATAGTGTGTACTGTAGGTCATTACCATCGTGTGTACTGTAGGTCATTCTCCAGTCATGCATTTAGTCTAGTCCATTAATGAAGCCTTCCTGGAGAGATACAGTACGCTGGAGAGGATGTGATGGAATGCAGCTCACCCATTGGCTGCCTGTAATCGATAGCAGTTGAAATAGTGTGTCATGGGAATGTGGGAGTCAGTGAAGTATAGAATACATAAATACATGGAACCTCGTGGGGTTCAATTTAGAGATGGTTTCATAACTATGAAGCTGGTTTAAAAGCTTCAGTTTATAGATGGTTTCATAACTATGAAGCTGGTTTAAAAGCTGGACAGGCTGTACGCCAAGGTCAACAAGCAGAGACAAGCCCCGCCCATGGCCGACAGGTGAGACAGGAACCCGCCTGATGTAGTATATTTGACATACTCAATCTGTCCTCTTAGCCTGGGTGCCAATCTGTTTCTGTTATCTTGCCAAAACAGACTGGCACCCAGGCTACTTTCCTCTAGTCTCTTGACAGAATGATAACTTAAGCAGCTAGCTAGGCATGCAACAGTTGGTCGCAAAATTACATGAAAATGCAGGGATATATAATGACCCTGAGACTGATACAGGGATATAGAATGAGCCTGAGACTGATACAGGGATATAGGATGACCCTGAGACTGATACAGGGATATAGAATTATCCTGAGACTGATACAGGGATATAGAATGACCCTGAGACTGATACAGGGATATAGAATTATCCTGAGACTGATACAGGGATATAGAATGACCCTGAGACTGATACAGAGATATAGGATGACCCTGAGACTGATACAGAGATATAGAATGACCCTGAGACTGATACAGAGATATAGGATGACCCTGAGACTGATACAGAGATATAGGATGACCCTGAGACTGATACAGAGATATAGGATGACCCTGAGACTGATACAGAGATATAGGATGACCCTGAGACTGATACAGGGATATAGAATGACCCTGAGACTGATACAGGGATATAGGATGACCCTGAGACTGATACAGGGATATAGAATGACCCTAGTGTAGATATTACCATAGTGTAGATATTATCATAGTGTAGATATTACCATAGTGTAGATATTACCATAGTGTAGATATTATCATAGTGTAGATATTACCATAGTGTAGATATTATCATAGTGTAGATATTACCATAGTGTAGATATTACCATAGTGTAGACATTATCATAGTGTAGACATTATCATAGTGTAGATATTGTCATAGTGTAGATATTATCATAGTGTAGATATTATCATAGTGTAGATATTGCCATAGTGTAGATATTATCATAGTGTGTACTGTAGATATTATCATAGTGTAAATATTGTCATAGTGTAGATATTATCATAGTGTAAATATTATCATAGTGTAGATATTATCATAGTGTAGATATTATCATAGTGTAGATATTGCCATAGTGTAGATATTATCATAGTGTGTACTGTAGATATTATCATAGTGTAGATATTATCATAGTGTAGATATTATCATAGTGTAAATATTGTCATAGTGTAGATATTATCATAGTGTAAATATTATCATAGTGTAAATATTATCATAGTGTAGATATTATCATAGTGTAGATATTGCCATAGTGTAGATATTACCATAGTGTAGATATTAGCATAGTGTAGATATTATCATAGTGTAAATATTGTCATAGTGTAGATATTATCATAGTGTAAATATTATCATAGTGTAAATATTATCATAGTGTAGATATAATCATAGTGTAGATATTACCATAGTGTAGATATTAGCATAGTGTAGATTTTACCATAGTGTAGATTTTATCATAGTGTAGATATTATCACAGTGTAGATATTATCACAGTGTAGATATTGCCATAGTGTAGATATTATCATAGTGTGTACTGTATATATTACCATAGTGTAGATATTGCCATAGTGTAGATATTATCATAGTGTGTACTGTAGATATTATCATAGTGTAGATATTATCATAGTGTAGATATTATCATAGTGTAGATATTGCCATAGTGTAGATATTATCATAGTGTGTACTGTAGATATTACCATAGTGTAGATATTGCCATAGTGTAGATATTATCATAGTGTGTACTGTAGATATTATCATAGTGTAGATATTATCATAGTGTAGATATTATCATAGTGTAGATATTGCCATAGTGTAGATATTATCATAGTGTAGATATTGCCATAGTGTAGATATTACCATAGTGTAGATATTATCATAGTGTAGATATTATCACAGTGTAGATATTATCATAGTGTAGACATTACCATAGTGTAGATATTACCATAGTGTAGATATTATCATAGTGTGTACTGTAGATATTACCATAGTGTAGATATTGCCATAGTGTAGATATTACCATAGTGTAGATATTATCATAGTGTAGATATTGCCATAGTGTAGATATTATCATAGTGTAGATATTATCATAGTGTAGATATTATCATAGTGTAGATATTGCCATAGTGTAGATATTATCATAGTGTGTACTGTATATATTACCAGTGTAGATATTACCATAGTGTAGATATTATCATAGTGTAGATATTATCATAGTGTAGATATTATCACAGTGTAGATATTATCATAGTGTAGATATTATCATAGTGTGTACTGTATATATTACCAGTGTAGATATTACCATAGTGTAGATATTATCACAGTGTAGATATTATCACAGTGTAGATATTATCATAGTGTAGATATTATCATAGTGTAGATATTGCCATAGTGTAGATATTATCATAGTGTGTACTGTAGATATTATCATAGTGTAGATAGTATCATAGTGTAGATATTACCATAGTGTAGGTCATTACCATAGTGTAGATATTATCATATTGTAGATATTATCATAGTGTGTACTGTATATATTACCAGTGTAGATATTACCATAGTGTAGATATTATCACAGTGTAGATATTATCACAGTGTAGATATTATCATAGTGTAGATATTACCATAGTGTAGATATTGCCATAGTGTAGATATTATCATAGTGTGTACTGTAGATATTATCATAGTGTAGATATTATCATAGTGTAGATAGTATCATAGTGTAGATATTATCATAGTGTAGGTCATTATCATAGTGTAGATATTATCATAGTGTAGATATTATCATAGTGTAGGTCATTATCATAGTGTAGATATTGCCATAGTGTAGATATTATCATAGTGTGTACTGTAGATATTATCATAGTGTAGATATTATCATAGTGTAGATAGTATCATAGTGTAGACATTACCATAGTGTAGATATTGCCATAGTGTAGATATTATCATAGTGTAGGTCATTATCATAGTGTAGATATTACCATAGTGTAGATATTGCCATAGTGTAGGTCATTACCATAGTGTGTACTGTAGATATTATCATAGTGTATATATTACCATAGTGTAGATATTACCATAGTGTAGATATTATCATAGTGTAGATATTGCCATAGTGTAGATATTATCATAGTGTGTACTGTAGGTCATTACCATAGTGTCTACTGTAGGTCATTATCATAGTGTGTACTGTAGGTCATTACCATAGTGTGTACTGTAGGTCATTACCATAGTGTGTACTGTAGGTCATTATCATAGTGTGTACTGTAGGTCATTACCATAGTGTGTACTGTAGGTCATTATCATAGTGTGTACTGTAGGTCATTACCATCGTGTGTACTGTAGGTCATTCTCCAGTCATGCATTTAGTCTAGTCCATTAATGAAGCCTTCCTGGAGAGATACAGTACGCTGGAGAGGATGTGATGGAATGCAGCTCACCCATTGGCTGCCTGTAATCGATAGCAGTTGAAATAGTGTGTCATGGGAATGTGGGAGTCAGTGAAGTATAGAATACATAAATACATGGAACCTCGTGGGGTTCAATTTAGAGATGGTTTCATAACTATGAAGCTGGTTTAAAAGCTTCAGTTTATAGATGGTTTCATAACTATGAAGCTGGTTTAAAAGCTTCAGTTTATAGATGGTTTCATAACTATGAAGCTGGTTTAAAAGCTTCAGTTTATAGATGGTTTCATAACTATGAAGCTGGTTTAAAACCTTCAGTTTATAGATGGTTTCATAACTATGAAGCTGGTTTAAAAGCTTCAGTTTATAGATGGTTTCATAACTATGAAGCTGGTTTAAAAGCTGGACAGGCTGTACGCCAAGGTCAACAAGCAGAGACAAGCCCCGCCCATGGCCGACAGGTGAGACAGGAACCCGCCTGATGTAGTATATTTGACATACTCAATCTGTCCTCTTAGCCTGGGTGCCAATCTGTTTCTGTTATCTTGCCAAAACAGACTGGCACCCAGGCTACTTTCCTCTAGTCTCTTGACAGAATGATAACTTAAGCAGCTAGCTAGGCATGCAACAGTTGGTCGCAAAATTACATGAAAATGCAGGGATATATAATGACCCTGAGACTGATACAGGGATATAGAATGAGCCTGAGACTGATACAGGGATATAGGATGACCCTGAGACTGATACAGGGATATAGAATTATCCTGAGACTGATACAGGGATATAGAATGACCCTGAGACTGATACAGGGATATAGAATTATCCTGAGACTGATACAGGGATATAGAATGACCCTGAGACTGATACAGAGATATAGGATGACCCTGAGACTGATACAGAGATATAGAATGACCCTGAGACTGATACAGAGATATAGGATGACCCTGAGACTGATACAGAGATATAGGATGACCCTGAGACTGATACAGAGATATAGGATGACCCTGAGACTGATACAGAGATATAGGATGACCCTGAGACTGATACAGGGATATAGAATGACCCTGAGACTGATACAGGGATATAGGATGACCCTGAGACTGATACAGGGATATAGAATGACCCTAGTGTAGATATTACCATAGTGTAGATATTATCATAGTGTAGATATTACCATAGTGTAGATATTACCATAGTGTAGATATTATCATAGTGTAGATATTACCATAGTGTAGATATTATCATAGTGTAGATATTACCATAGTGTAGATATTACCATAGTGTAGACATTATCATAGTGTAGACATTATCATAGTGTAGATATTGTCATAGTGTAGATATTATCATAGTGTAGATATTATCATAGTGTAGATATTGCCATAGTGTAGATATTATCATAGTGTGTACTGTAGATATTATCATAGTGTAAATATGGTCATAGTGTAGATATTATCATAGTGTAAATATTATCATAGTGTAGATATTATCATAGTGTAGATATTATCATAGTGTAGATATTGCCATAGTGTAGATATTATCATAGTGTGTACTGTAGATATTATCATAGTGTAGATATTATCATAGTGTAGATATTATCATAGTGTAAATATTGTCATAGTGTAGATATTATCATAGTGTAAATATTATCATAGTGTAAATATTATCATAGTGTAGATATTATCATAGTGTAGATATTGCCATAGTGTAGATATTACCATAGTGTAGATATTAGCATAGTGTAGATATTATCATAGTGTAAATATTGTCATAGTGTAGATATTATCATAGTGTAAATATTATCATAGTGTAAATATTATCATAGTGTAGATATAATCATAGTGTAGATATTACCATAGTGTAGATATTAGCATAGTGTAGATTTTATCATAGTGTAGATATTATCACAGTGTAGATATTATCACAGTGTAGATATTGACATAGTGTAGATATTATCATAGTGTGTACTGTATATATTACCATAGTGTAGATATTGCCATAGTGTAGATATTATCATAGTGTGTACTGTAGATATTATCATAGTGTAGATATTATCATAGTGTAGATATTATCATAGTGTAGATATTGCCATAGTGTAGATATTATCATAGTGTGTACTGTAGATATTACCATAGTGTAGATATTGCCATAGTGTAGATATTATCATAGTGTGTACTGTAGATATTATCATAGTGTAGATATTATCATAGTGTAGATATTATCATAGTGTAGATATTGCCATAGTGTAGATATTATCATAGTGTAGATATTGCCATAGTGTAGATATTACCATAGTGTAGATATTATCATAGTGTAGATATTATCACAGTGTAGATATTATCATAGTGTAGACATTACCATAGTGTAGATATTACCATAGTGTAGATATTATCATAGTGTGTACTGTAGATATTACCATAGTGTAGATATTGCCATAGTGTAGATATTACCATAGTGTAGATATTATCATAGTGTAGATATTACCATAGTGTAGATATTATCATAGTGTAGATATTATCATAGTGTAGATATTATCACAGTGTAGATATTATCATAGTGTAGATATTATCATAGTGTGTACTGTATATATTACCAGTGTAGATATTACCATAGTGTAGATATTATCACAGTGTAGATATTATCACAGTGTAGATATTATCATAGTGTAGATATTATCATAGTGTAGATATTGCCATAGTGTAGATATTATCATAGTGTGTACTGTAGATATTATCATAGTGTAGATAGTATCATAGTGTAGATATTACCATAGTGTAGGTCATTACCATAGTGTAGATATTATCATATTGTAGATATTATCATAGTGTGTACTGTATATATTACCAGTGTAGATATTACCATAGTGTAGATATTATCACAGTGTAGATATTATCACAGTGTAGATATTATCATAGTGTAGATATTACCATAGTGTAGATATTGCCATAGTGTAGATATTATCATAGTGTGTACTGTAGATATTATCATAGTGTAGATATTATCATAGTGTAGATAGTATCATAGTGTAGATATTATCATAGTGTAGGTCATTATCATAGTGTAGATATTATCATAGTGTAGATATTATCATAGTGTAGGTCATTATCATAGTGTAGATATTGCCATAGTGTAGATATTATCATAGTGTGTACTGTAGATATTATCATAGTGTAGATATTATCATAGTGTAGATAGTATCATAGTGTAGACATTACCATAGTGTAGATATTGCCATAGTGTAGATATTATCATAGTGTAGGTCATTATCATAGTGTAGATATTACCATAGTGTAGATATTGCCATAGTGTAGGTCATTACCATAGTGTGTACTGTAGATATTATCATAGTGTATATATTACCATAGTGTAGATATTACCATAGTGTAGATATTATCATAGTGTAGATATTGCCATAGTGTAGATATTATCATAGTGTGTACTGTAGGTCATTACCATAGTGTCTACTGTAGGTCATTATCATAGTGTGTACTGTAGGTCATTACCATAGTGTGTACTGTAGGTCATTACCATAGTGTGTACTGTAGGTCATTATCATAGTGTGTACTGTAGGTCATTACCATAGTGTGTACTGTAGGTCATTATCATAGTGTGTACTGTAGGTCATTACCATCGTGTGTACTGTAGGTCATTCTCCAGTCATGCATTTAGTCTAGTCCATTAATGAAGCCTTCCTGGAGAGATACAGTACGCTGGAGAGGATGTGATGGAATGCAGCTCACCCATTGGCTGCCTGTAATCGATAGCAGTTGAAATAGTGTGTCATGGGAATGTGGGAGTCAGTGAAGTATAGAATACATAAATACATGGAACCTCGTGGGGTTCAATTTAGAGATGGTTTCATAACTATGAAGCTGGTTTAAAAGCTTCAGTTTATAGATGGTTTCATAACTATGAAGCTGGTTTAAAAGCTTCAGTTTATAGATGGTTTCATAACTATGAAGCTGGTTTAAAAGCTTCAGTTTATAGATGGTTTCATAACTATGAAGCTGGTTTAAAACCTTCAGTTTATAGATGGTTTCATAACTATGAAGCTGGTTTAAAAGCTTCAGTTTATAGATGGTTTCATAACTATGAAGCTGGTTTAAAAGCTTCAGTTTATAGATGGTTTCATAACTATGAAGCTGGTTTAAAAGCTTCAGTTTATAGATGGTTTCATAACTATGAAGCTGGTTTAAAAGCTTCAGTTTATAGATGGTTTCATAACTATGAAGCTGGTTTAAAACATTCAGTTTATAGATGGTTTCATAACTATGAAGCTGGTTTAAAAGCTTCAGTTTATAGATGGTTTCATAACTATGAAGCTGGTTTAAAAGCTTCAGTTTATAGATGGTTTCATAACTATGAAGCTGGTTTAAAACCTTCAGTTTATAGATGGTTTCATAACTATGAAGCTGGTTTAAATGCTTCAGTTTATAGATGGTTTCATAACTATGAAGCTGGTTTAAAAGCTTCCGTTTATAGATGGTTTCATAACTATGAAGCTGATTTAAAAGCTTCAGTTTAGAGATGGTTTCATAACTATGAAGCTGGTTTAAAAGCTTCAGTTTATAGATGGTTTCATAACTATGAAGCTGGTTTAAATGCTTCAGTTTATAGATGGTTTCATAACTATGAAGCTGGTTTAAAAGCTTCCGTTTATAGATGGTTTCATAACTATGAAGCTGATTTAAAAGCTTCAGTTTAGAGATGGTTTCATAACTATGAAGCTGGTTTAAAAGCTTCAGTTTATAGATGGTTTCATAACTATGAAGCTGGTTTAAAAGCTTCAATTTAGAGATGGTTTCATAACTAGGAAGCTGGTTTAAAAGCTTCAGTTTATAGATGGTTTCATAACTATGAAGCTGGTTTAAAAGCTTCAGTTTAGAGATGGTTTCATAACTATGAAGCTGGTTTAAAAGCTTCAGTTTAGAGATTGTTTCATAACTATGAAGCTGGTTTAAAAATGTGGCTCCTGAGGGGGATGGTCATTGAGGTGGAGGAGAGGAGAGGGTCATTGAGGTGGAGGAGAGGAGAGGGTCATTGAGGTGGAGGAGAGGAGAGGGTCATTGATGTCCCCACAGCGGTTGACTCGGCCCCGGCCCATGGCACTGCAGTACAGCTGAAGAAGACCCAGTGTCTGTCCTAAATGGCACCCTATTCCCTATATAGTGCACCACTGTTGTCCAGAGCCCTGGTACACTATATAGGGAATAGGGTGCCAGTCTCTCCCAGAGAGAGGCTAGAGATAGGGGAGGAGAGAGAGAGGCTGTGGAGAAGGCAGGAGAGAGAGGTTGTGGAGAGGGGAGGAGAGAGAAGCTGTGGAGAGGGGAGGAGAGAGAAGCTGTGGAGAGGGGAGGAGAGAGAGAGGCAGGGGAGAGGGGAGGAGAGAGAGAGGCAAGGGATAAGGGAGGAGAGAAAGGCACGACACAGAATACTGAACAACACTGCACAGAACAGGGAACACGACACAGAACACTGTACAACACTGCACAGAACAGGGAACAACACGACACAGAACAGGGAACAACACAACACAGAACACTGAACAACACAACACAGAACACTGAACAACACAGCACAGAACACTGAACAACACTGCACAGAACAGGGAACAGCATGACACAGAACACTGAACAACACTGCATAGAACACTGAACAACACGACACAGAACACTGAACAACACAACACAGAACACTGAACAACACAACACAGAACACTGAACAACACTGCACAGAACACTGAACAACACGACACAGAACAGGGAACAACACAACACAGAACAGGGAACAACACAACACAGAACACTGAACAACACAGCACAGAACAGGGAACAACACGACACAGAACACTGAACAACACGACACAGAACACTGAACAACACTGCACAGAACAGGAAACAACACGACACAGAACAGGGAACAACACAACACAGAACACTGAACGACACAGAACAGGGAACAACACGACACAGAACACTGAACAACACGACACAGAACAGGGAACAACACGACACAGAACACTGAACAACACGACACAGAACACTGAACAACACTGCACAGAACAGGAAACAACACGACACAGAACAGGGAACAACACAACACAGAACACTGAACGACACAGAACAGGGAACAACACGACACAGAACACTGAACAACACGACACAGAACAGGGAACAACATGACACAGAACACTGAACAACACGACACAGAACAGGGAACAACACGACACAGAACAGGGAACAACACGACACAGAACACTGAACAACACTGCACAGAACAGGGAACAACACGACACAGAACAGGGAACAACACGACACAGAACACTGAACAACAGTGCACAGAACAGGGAACAACACGACACAGAACAGGGAACAACACGACACAGAACACTGAACAACACTGCACAGAACAGGGAACAACACGACACAAAACATGGAACAAACTTAAGGCATGTCCCCTACTCCCTTCTGTTCATGTCCCCTACTCCCCTCTGTTCATGTCCCCTCCTCCCCTCTGTTCATGTCCCCTCCTCGCTGCTCTACAAACCAGTGGTGTTGCCATCCTCCAAATCATTCTAGAAATCAATAGATGGTGGAGGAAAGCTTTTAGTGTTGGTTGGGTGAGCAGAGCGGAGAGCTGAGCGCTGGAGTGGTTTTTCTACTGTTAATGAATCAACCATTCTGCCAGCTTAATGAGTGCTGCTACACCGGGCAGAGTGAGGGGTCGGCAGGGAGGGAGGGTGGGAGAGAGGCAGGAAGGGTGGGGGAGCGGCAGGGAGGGAGGGTGGGAGGGTGGGGGAGAGGCAGGAAGGGTGGGGGAGCGGCAGGGAGGGAGGGTGGGGGAGAGGGAGAAAGGGAGGGAGGGAGGTATAAAGGGTTTAGGATGGAGGGGAGAGGATGAGAGGGAGGGCAGGAGAGAGGAGGAGAGGGAGGGCAGGAGAGAGGGATGGAGGGGAGAGGATGAGAGGGAGGGCAGGAGAGAGGAGGAGAGGGAGGGCAGGAGAGAGGAGGAGAGGGAGGGCAGGAGAGAGGGATGGGTGAAGAGGTTCCGGAGAGTCTGATTCGTCCAGGACTCATTTGGAGCTGCGTTCAAGTGGTACTCGCTCGGCCCTTCCTTTCAGTGGACTTCCTTTCAGTAGCTTATTTCGCTGTTGTCTCCCCTTCCGCTCTCTTTTTTCTCATTCCATTCTTTAGGATTTACGCCTCATATCTGCTCAGGAGCTTCTTCAATTGTCATTGAAAATACAGTGCACATACTGTAAAGGACTTGTGAGAGCACACACACACACACTTGGTGGTTCGTTCTCTATAGCTGCATCTTGTAGCTTAGCAACGGGTCTGAGAGACATTGTGTTTTTTGTGAGTAGGCTTAGGGGGTCAGGGGTTAAGGGTTAAGACGAGTACTGTACAGTTGGCCCAATAAGACCTGGTTTAAATAGGTCTGATTTGGTATTCAACACACAGTTGCCATTCTAGATGAACTGGTTGGCTGGACAGTCATTTTCACTTTGCTAAGAAGCACATTTACAGGGGGATGAATGAGCCAATTGTAAGCTGGGGATGATTAGGTGACCGTGATGGTATGAGGGACAGCTTGGGAATTTAGCCAGGACACCAGGGGTTAACACCCCTACTCTTACAATAAGTGCCACGGGATCTTTAATGACCTCAGACCTAAAGCTTTCTGGAGAGAACGAGAGATGTGTAATTGGGGAGACATGAGAAGTAGCTGTGAAGATAGAAAGATGTCTGTGGTGGAGGGAAGGCAACTTGTTTTTATTTTCCCATTATTTTACCAGGTAAGTTGACTGAGAACACATTCTCATTTACAGCAACGACCTGGGGAATAATTACAGGGGAGAAGAGGGGGGATGAATGAGCCAATTGTAAGCTGGGGATGATTAGGTGACCGTGATGGTATGAGGGACAGCTTGGGAATTTAGCCAGGACACCAGGGGTTAACACCCCTAGTCTTACAATAAGTGCCATGGGATCTTTAATGACCTCAGAGAGTCAGGACACCCGTTTAACGTCCCATCACAAAGACAGCACCCTACACAGGGCAATGTCCCCAATCACTGCTCTGGGGCGTTGGGATATTTAGACCAGAGGAAAGAGTGCCTCCTACTGGCCCTCCAACCCCACTTCCAGCAGCATCTGGTCTCCCATCCAGGGACTGACCAGGACCAACCCTGCTTAGCTTCAGAAGCAAGCCAGCAGTGGAATGCAGGGTGGTATGCTGCAGGGTGGTATGCTGCAGGGTGGTATGGTGCAGGGTGGTATGCTGCAGGGTGGTATGCTGCTGGGTGGTATGCTGCAGGGTGGTATGCTGCAGGGTGGTATACTGCAGGGTGGTATGCTGCAGGGTGGTATGCTGCTGGGTGGTATGCTGCAGGGTGGTATGGTGCAGGGTGGTATGCTGCAGGGTGGTATGCTGCAGGGGTGTATGGTGCAGGGTGGTATGGTGCAGGGTGGTATGCTGCAGGGTGGTATGGTGCAGGGTGGTATGCTGCAGGGTGGTATGGTGCAGGGTGGTATGCTGCAGGGTGGTATGGTGCAGGGTGGTATGCTGCAGGGGTGTATGGTGCAGGGTGGTATGGTGCAGGGTGGTATGCTGCTGGGTGGTATGCTGCAGGGTGGTATGGTGCAGGGTGGTATGGTGCAGGGTGGTATGCTGCTGGGTGGTATGCTGCAGGGTGGTATGCTGCAGGGTGGTATGCTGCAGGGTGTATGCTGCAGGGTGGTATGCTGCAGGAGTGGTATGCTGCAGGGTGGTATGGTGCAGGAGTGTGGTATGCTGCAGGGTGGTATGTTGCAGGAGTGGTAATGCTGCAGGGTGGTATGGTGCAGGGTGGTATGCTGCAGGGTGGTATGCTGCAGGGTGGTATGCTGCAGGGTGGTGTGGTGCAGGGTGGTATGCTGCAGGGTGGTATGGTGCAGGGTGGTATGCTGCAGGGTGGTATGCTGCAGGGTGGTATGCTGCTGGGTGGTATGCTGCAGGGTGGTATGGTGCAGGGTGGTATGGTGCAGGGTGGTATGCTGCAGGGTGGTATGGTGCAGGGTGGTATGGTGCAGGGTGGTATGCTGCTGGGTGGTATGCTGCAGGGTGGTATGCTGCAGGGTGGTATGGTGCAGGGTGGTATGGTGCAGGGTGGTATGCTGCTGGGTGGTATGCTGCAGGGTGGTATGCTGCAGGGTGGTATGCTGCAGGGGTGTATGCTGCAGGGTGGTATGCTGCAGGGTGGTATGCTGCAGGGTGGTATGGTGCAGGGTGGTATGCTGCAGGGTGGTATGTTGCAGGGTGGTAATGCTGCAGGGTGGTATGGTGCAGGGTGGTATGCTGCAGGGTGGTATGCTGCAGGGTGGTATGCTGCAGGGTGGTGTGGTGCAGGGTGGTATGCTGCAGGGTGGTATGGTGCAGGGTGGTATGCTGCAGGGTGGTATGCTGCTGGGTGGTATGCTGCAGGGTGGTATGGTGCAGGGTGGTATGGTGCAGGGTGGTATGCTGCAGGGTGGTATGGTGCAGGGTGGTATGGTGCAGGGTGGTATGCTGCTGGGTGGTATGCTGCAGGGTGGTATGCTGCAGGGTGGTATGGTGCAGGGTGGTATGCTGCAGGGTGGTATGCTGCAGGGTGGTATGCTGCAGGGGTGTATGGTGCAGGGTGGTATGCTGCAGGGTGGTATGCTGCAGGGGTGTATGGTGCAGGGTGGTATGGTGCAGGGTGGTATGCTGCAGGGTGGTATGTTGCAGGGTGGTATGGTGCAGGGTGGTATGCTGCAGGGTGGTATGCTGCAGGGTGGTATGCTGCAGGGTGGTATGGTGCAGGGTGGTATGCTGCAGGGTGGTATGGTGCAGGGTGGTATGGTGCAGGGTGGTATGCTGCAGGGTGGTATGGTGCAGGGTGGTATGCTGCAGGGGTGGTATGGTGCAGGGTGTTATGGTGCAGGGTGGTATGCTGCAGGGTGGTATGCTGCAGGGTGGTATGGTGCAGGGTGGTATGCTGCAGGGTGGTATGCTGCAGGGTGGTATGGTGCAGGGTGGTATGGTGCAGGGTGGTATGCTGCAGGGTGGTATGCTGCAGGGTGGTATGGTGCAGGGTGGTATGCTGCAGGGTGGTATGGTGCAGGGTGGTATGGTGCAGGGTGGTATGCTGCAGGGTGGTATGGTGCAGGGTGGTATGGTGCAGGGTGGTATGGTGCAGGGTGGTATGCTGCAGGGTGGTATGGTGCAGGGTGGTATGCTGCAGGGTGGTATGGTGCAGGGTGGTATGGTGCAGGGTGGTATGGTGCAGGGTGGTATGCTGCAGGGTGGTATGGTGCAGGGTGGTATGGTGCAGGGTGGTATGGTGCAGGGTGGTATGGTGCAGGGTGGTATGGTGCAGGGTGGTATGCTGCAGGGTGGTATGGTGCAGGGTGGTATGCTGCAGGGTGGTATGCTGCAGGCTACAAATCGTTGCTGGTGAATTAGAAATACAGGTATGATGGCGCACACACACACACACACATCTGGGCAGTCTAGATGATGTAATGTTAGCCACGATATTACTAATTATTATCTTGGATTGTGGCGTTTAAAAAGCTGTGCCACATCTGGTTAGCGTGGCGGAGTGACCGCCTGGCACACTGGGGTAGCTTTTGTTGTCAAATTCCATTTGGGAAAACGTCGACCAATTAGAAGAGCAGTGGCCTGCAGATATTAGTGGAGGAGAGGGATGAAGAGAGGGATGAAGAGAGGGATGACAGCACAAAGCTCTCTCGATCTGTTGAAAGAAGTAGCTTGATTTGAGGGATGTGAGAATTCACAGCTAGTGGTGTCCACAGAAAACAGTTTCCCTGTCCTAGCTTGTCTTTGTGTCAGACAGACAGACAGACAGACAACGGTCCCTCCCTCCTCTCCTATTGTCTCTATAAGAGATGCAGTTCCTGTAGACTGATTCCCTCCCTCCTCTCCTATTGTCTCTATAAGAGATGCAGTTCCTGTAGACTGATTCCCTCCCTCCTCTCCTATTGTCTCTATAAGAGATGCAGTTCCTGTAGACTGATTCCCTCCCTCCTCTCCTATTGTCTCTATAAGAGATGCAGTTCCTGTAGACTGATTCCCTCCCTCCTCTCCTATTGTCTCTATAAGAGATGCAGTTCCTGTAGACTGATTCCCTCCCTCCTCTCCTATTGTCTCTATAAGAGATGCAGTTCCTGTAGACTGGTTCCCTCCCTCCTCTCCTATTGTCTCTATAAGAGATGCAGTTCCTGTAGACTGATTCCCTCCCTCCTCTCCCTATTGTCTCTATAAGAGATGCAGTTCCTGTAGACTGATTCCCTCCCTCCTCTCCTATTGTCTCTATAAGAGATGCAGTTCCTGTAGACTGATTCCCTCCCTCCTCTCCTATTGTCTCTATAAGAGATGCAGTTCCTGTAGACTGATTCCCTCCCTCCTCTCCTATTGTCTCTATAAGAGATGCAGTTCCTGCAGACTGGTTCCCTCCCTCCTCTCCTATTGTCTCTATAAGAGATGCAGTTCCTGCAGACTGGTTCCCTCCCTCCTCTCCTATTGTCTCTATAAGAGATGCAGTTCCTGTAGACTGGTTCCCTCCCTCCTCTCCTATTGTCTCTATAAGAGATGCAGTTCCTGTAGACTGGTTCCCTCCCTCCTCTCCTATTGTCTCTATAAGAGATGCAGTTCCTGTAGACTGATTCCCTCCCTCCTCTCCTATTGTCTCTATAAGAGATGCAGTTCCTGCAGACTGATTCCCTCCCTCCTCTCCTATTGTCTCTATAAGAGATGCAGTTCCTGTAGACTGATTCCCTCCCTCCTCTCCTATTGTCTCTATAAGAGATGCAGTTCCTGTAGACTGATTCCCTCCCTCCTCTCCTATTGTCTCTATAAGAGATGCAGTTCCTGTAGACTGATTCCCTCCCTCCTCTCCTATTGTCTCTATAAGAGATGCAGTTCCTGTAGACTGATTCCCTCCCTCCTCTCCTATTGTCTCTATAAGAGATGCAGTTCCTGTAGACTGATTCCCTCCCTCCTCTCCTATTGTCTCTATAAGAGATGCAGTTCCTGCAGACTGATTCCCTCCCTCCTCTCCTATTGTCTCTATAAGAGATGCAGTTCCTGTAGACTGATTCCCTCCCTCCTCTCCTATTGTCTCTATAAGAGATGCAGTTCCTGTAGACTGATTCCCTCCCTCCTCTCCCTATTGTCTCTATAAGAGATGCAGTTCCTGTAGACTGATTCCCTCCCTCCTCTCCTATTGTCTCTATAAGAGATGCAGTTCCTGTAGACTGGTTCCCTCCCTCCTCTCCTATTGTCTCTATAAGAGATGCAGTTCCTGCAGACTGGTTCCCTCCCTCCTCTCCTATTGTCTCTATAAGAGATGCAGTTCCTGCAGACTGGTTCCCTCCCTCCTCTCCTATTATCTCTATAAGAGATGCAGTTCCTGTAGACTGATTCCCTCCCTCCTCTCCTATTGTCTCTATAAGAGATGCAGTTCCTGTAGACTGATTCCCTCCCTCCTCTCCTATTGTCTCTATAAGAGATGCAGTTCCTGTAGACTGATTCCCTCCCTCCTCTCCTATTGTCTCTATAAGAGATGCAGTTCCTGTAGACTGATTCCCTCCCTCCTCTCCTATTGTCTCTATAAGAGATGCAGTTCCTGCAGACTGGTTCCCTCCCTCCTCTCCTATTGTCTCTAAGAGATGCAGTTCCTGCAGACTGATTCCCTCCCTCCTCTCCTATTGTCTCTATAAGAGATGCAGTTCCTGTAGACTGATTCCCTCCCTCCTCTCCTATTGTCTCTATAAGAGATGCAGTTCCTGTAGACTGATTCCCTCCCTCCTCTCCTATTGTCTCTATAAGAGATGCAGTTCCTGTAGACTGATTCCCTCCCTCCTCTCCTATTGTCTCTATAAGAGATGCAGTTCCTGCAGACTGATTCCCTCCCTCCTCTCCTATTGTCTCTATAAGAGATGCAGTTCCTGTAGACTGATTCCCTCCCTCCTCTCCTATTGTCTCTATAAGAGATGCAGTTCCTGTAGACTGATTCCCTCCCTCCTCTCCTATTGTCTCTATAAGAGATGCAGTTCCTGCAGACTGGTTCCCTCCCTCCTCTCCTATTGTCTCTATAAGAGATGCAGTTCCTGTAGACTGATTCCCTCCCTCCTCTCCTATTATCTCTATAAGAGATGCAGTTCCTGTAGACTGATTCCCTCCCTCCTCTCCTATTGTCTCTATAAGAGATGCAGTTCCTGTAGACTGATTCCCTCCCTCCTCTCCTATTGTCTCTATAAGAGATGCAGTTCCTGTAGACTGATTCCCTCCCTCCTCTCCTATTGTCTCTATAAGAGATGCAGTTCCTGCAGACTGATTCCCTCCCTCCTCTCCTATTGTCTCTATAAGAGATGCAGTTCCTGTAGACTGATTCCCTCCCTCCTCTCCTATTGTCTCTATAAGAGATGCAGTTCCTGTAGACTGATTCCCTCCCTCCTCTCCTATTGTCTCTATAAGAGATGCAGTTCCTGTAGACTGGTTCCCTCCCTCCTCTCCTATTGTCTCTATAAGAGATGCAGTTCCTGCAGACTGGTTCCCTCCCTCCTCTCCTATTGTCTCTATAAGAGATGCAGTTCCTGCAGACTGGTTCCCTCCCTCCTCTCCTATTGTCTCTATAAGAGATGCAGTTCCTGTAGACTGGTTCCCTCCCTCCTCTCCTATTGTCTCTATAAGAGATGCAGTTCCTGTAGACTGGTTCCCTCCCTCCTCTCCTATTGTCTCTATAAGAGATGCAGTTCCTGTAGACTGGTTCCCTCCCTCCTCTCCCTATTGTCTCTATAAGAGATGCAGTTCCTGTAGACTGATTCCCTCCCTCCTCTCCCTATTGTCTCTATAAGAGATGCAGTTCCTGCAGACTGATTCCCTCCCTCCTCTCCTATTGTCTCTATAAGAGATGCAGTTCCTGTAGACTGATTCCCTCCCTCCTCTCCTATTGTCTCTATAAGAGATGCAGTTCCTGCAGACTGATTCCCTCCCTCCTCTCCTATTGTCTCTATAAGAGATGCAGTTCCTGTAGACTGATTCCCTCCCTCCTCTCCTATTGTCTCTATAAGAGATGCAGTTCCTGCAGACTGATTCCCTCCCTCCTCTCCTATTGTCTCTATAAGAGATGCAGTTCCTGTAGACTGATTCCCTCCCTCCTCTCCTATTGTCTCTATAAGAGATGCAGTTCCTGTAGACTGATTCCCTCCCTCCTCTCCTATTGTCTCTATAAGAGATGCAGTTCCTGTAGACTGATTCCCTCCCTCCTCTCCCTATTGTCTCTATAAGAGATGCAGTTCCTGCAGACTGATTCCCTCCCTCCTCTCCTATTGTCTCTATAAGAGATGCAGTTCCTGTAGACTGATTCCCTCCCTCCTCTCCTATTGTCTCTATAAGAGATGCAGTTCCTGTAGACTGGTTCCCTCCCTCCTCTCCTATTGTCTCTATAAGAGATGCAGTTCCTGTAGACTGATTCCCTCCCTCCTCTCCTATTGTCTCTATAAGAGATGCAGTTCCTGTAGACTGATTCCCTCCCTCCTCTCCTATTGTCTCTATAAGAGATGCAGTTCCTGCAGACTGATTCCCTCCCTCCTCTCCTATTGTCTCTATAAGAGATGCAGTTCCTGTAGACTGATTCCCTCCCTCCTCTCCTATTGTCTCTATAAGAGATGCAGTTCCTGTAGACTGGTTCCCTCCCTCCTCTCCTATTGTCTCTATAAGAGATGCAGTTCCTGTAGACTGATTCCCTCCCTCCTCTCCTATTGTCTCTATAAGAGATGCAGTTCCTGTAGACTGATTCCCTCCCTCCTCTCCTATTGTCTCTATAAGAGATGCAGTTCCTGTAGACTGATTCCCTCCCTCCTCTCCTATTGTCTCTATAAGAGATGCAGTTCCTGTAGACTGATTCCCTCCCTCCTCTCCCTATTGTCTCTATAAGAGATGCAGTTCCTGCAGACTGATTCCCTCCCTCCTCTCCTATTGTCTCTATAAGAGATGCAGTTCCTGTAGACTGATTCCCTCCCTCCTCTCCTATTGTCTCTATAAGAGATGCAGTTCCTGTAGACTGGTTCCCTCCCTCCTCTCCTATTATCTCTATAAGAGATGCAGTTCCTGTAGACTGATTCCCTCCCTCCTCTCCTATTGTCTCTATAAGAGATGCAGTTCCTGTAGACTGATTCCCTCCCTCCTCTCCTATTATCTCTATAAGAGATGCAGTTCCTGTAGACTGATTCCCTCCCTCCTCTCCTATTGTCTCTATAAGAGATGCAGTTCCTGTAGACTGATTCCCTCCCTCCTCTCCTATTGTCTCTATAAGAGATGCAGTTCCTGTAGACTGATTCCCTCCCTCCTCTCCTATTGTCTCTATAAGAGATGCAGTTCCTGCAGACTGATTCCCTCCCTCCTCTCCTATTGTCTCTATAAGAGATGCAGTTCCTGTAGACTGATTCCCTCCCTCCTCTCCTATTGTCTCTATAAGAGATGCAGTTCCTGTAGACTGATTCCCTCCCTCCTCTCCTATTGTCTCTATAAGAGATGCAGTTCCTGTAGACTGATTCCCTCCCTCCTCTCCTATTGTCTCTATAAGAGATGCAGTTCCTGTAGACTGATTCCCTCCCTCCTCTCCTATTGTCTCTATAAGAGATGCAGTTCCTGTAGACTGATTCCCTCCCTCCTCTCCTATTGTCTCTATAAGAGATGCAGTTCCTGTAGACTGATTCCCTCCCTCCTCTCCTATTGTCTCTATAAGAGATGCAGTTCCTGTAGACTGATTCCCTCCCTCCTCTCCTACTATACAGCATTTAAACATGTGTTGACCTCAACAAGTTCCTGTACCGTAGCCTAGCACAGTGGCAACATTCAGCATGAGATCTCCCGCTCAGAATAGTAAAATGAAAAAAAACATGACTTTAAGAAAACCGTTAAGCCTCCTGCCACCACCTATTTAAAACAGTTCTGTTGCAATGACGTTACAATACAGGCTCAGTACGTGACCACTGCATATTGGCTATTCTTGAGTTGCCCTTCCAATGAAATAGCGTTGGCTATTCGACCGTTTTACAATGATATTTACAACTTGACGTGTGTGATCACACTGGTAATAAATCATTTGTTGTATTACTTGTGAAGCATAAAATTAAATAATTTGCCTTTACATTTCTTTTACTGGACTGATGGCGTCTGCATCTGATGGTCAGTCTCTTCCTCCCTCAGTTCCTCCCTCAGTCTCATCCTCCCTCAGTCTATTCCTCCCTCAGTCTCTTCCTCCCTCAGTCTCATCCTCCCTCAGTCTCTTCCTCCCTCAGTCTCTTCCTCCCTCAGTCTCTTCCTCCCCCAGTTCTTCCTCCCTCAGTCTCATCCTCCCTCAGTCTCTTCCTCCCCCAGTTCTTCCTCCCTCAGTCTCATCCTCCCTCAGTCTCTTCCTCCCTCAGTCTCTTCCTCCCTCAGTCTCTTCCTCCCTCAGTTCGTTCTCAAGTCCACCTACCTCAAACAGGGCAGCTGAATCAAGTCTGGGTTGTATGAACCCAGCACGGCTTGTATGAAGTACCAGGGGTTGTATGAAGTACCAGGGGTTGTATGAAGTACCAGGGGTTGTATGAAGTACCAGGGGTTGTATGAAGTACCAGGGGTTGTATTAACCCAGCAGGGGTTGTATTAACCCAGCAGGGGTTGTATTGAAGTAGCAGGGGTTGTATGAACCCAGCAGGGGTTGTATTAACCCAGCAGGGGTTGTATGAAGTACCAGGGGTTGTATGAAGTACCAGGGGTTGTATTAACCCAGCAGGGGTTGTATGAACCCAGCAGGGGTTGTATGAACCCAGCAGGGGTTGTATTAACCCAGCAGGGGTTGTATTGACCCAGCAGGGGTTGTATTAACCCAGCAGGGGTTGTATTAACCCAGCAGGGGTTTTATGAACCCAGCAGGGGTTGTATGAACCCAGCAGGGGTTGTATTGACCCAGCAGGGGTTGTATTAACCCAGCAGGGGTTGTATTGAAGTAGCAGGGGTTGTATGAACCCAGCAGGGGTTGTATTAACCCAGCAGGGGTTGTATTGACCCAGCAGGGGTTGTATTAACCCAGCAGGGGTTTTATGAACCCAGCAGGGGTTGTATGAACCCAGCAGGGGTTGTATTGACCCAGCAGGGGTTGTATTAACCCAGCAGGGGTTGTATTAACCCAGCAGGGGTTGTATGAACCCAGCAGGGGTTGTATTGACCCAGCAGGGGTTGTATTGAAGTAGCAGGGGTTGTATTTAACCCAGCAGGGGTTGTTTGTAGGGAGAGAGAAATGGATAGACCCCATGCCTTCATAGACTCTGAAATGGCGTTGGCTTCTATTCAGTGAGATGGGTAGACAGCGTGTCTGTAGAGAAGACGAGGGACTAGTGAGCCCGTAGCCCAGGTAAATGTGAGAAATGAGTCTCATATGCTACTGACATGATGGAGCTCACATGATGTTTTAGGGTTATTGGGCTGTCCTCAGCCCTGGTCCCCCCGGTCCCCCTCTCCTCTGTCCAGCCCCTGACATGCTCTAGTGTTATGATGAAGTTTGCGCTGTGGACGCTCTAATTAAACATTGACAGTGTTATTAATTTGGACGAAGTGTTGTGTGTGTGTGTGTGTGTGTTTCTGTGTCTGTGTGTGTCTGTGTGTGTTTGTGTGTGTCTTTGTGTGTCTGTGTGTGTGTGTGTGTGTGTCTGTGTCTGTCGTCTGTGTCTGTGTGTGTGTGTGCGTGTGTGTGTGTGTGTGTGTGGACAGTGAGGTGTGCGCTCAGTCAAAATTGCACCTCTAATTATGTTCCCTGGGATAAGCTGATGGATTTCTGCTGCAGACATACTCTCTCCATCCCTCTATCCGTCCCTTCCTCCATCCCTCCCTCTATCCGTCCCTTCCTCCATCCCTCCCTCTATCCGTCCCTTCCTCCATCCCTCCCTCTATCCGTCCCTTCCTCCACCCCTCCCTCTATCCATCCCTTCCTCCATCCCTCCCTCTATCCGTCCCTTCCTCCATCCCTCCCTCTATCCGTCCCTTCCTCCACCCCTCCCTCTATCCGTCCCTTCCTCCATCCCTCCCTCTATTCGTCCCTTCCTCCATCGCTCCCTCTATCCGTCCCTTCCTCCATCCCTCCCTCTATCCGTCCCTTCCTCCATCCCTCCCTCTATTCGTCCCTTCCTCCATCGCTCCCTCCCATATTGTCTGGTCTGCGAGTGCCAGGCTTGATGGACAATAGGCTGCAGGGCAGGCAGGCATGAGGACTGGTGACGGCCCAGAGCAAGAGAGAACAGAGGGCTTAAAAGAACACCACCCATGGGGTGTGGAACAGAACAGTACCTCTACAGAACACCAGCCATGGGGTGTGGAACAGAACAGTACCTCTAAAGAACACCACCCATGGGGTGTGGAACAGAACAGTACCTCTACAGAACACCATCCATGGGGTGTGGAACAGAACAGAACCTCTACAGAACACCAGCCATGGGGTGTGGAACAGAACAGAACCTCTACAGAACACCACCCATGGGGTGTGGAACAGAACAGAACCTCTACAGAACACCACCCATGGGGTGTGGAACAGAACAGAACCTCTACAGAACACCACCCATGGGGTGTGGAACAGAACAGAACCTCTACAGAACACCACCCATGGGGTGTGGAACAGAACAGAACCTCTACAGAACACCAGCCATGGGGTGTGGAACAGAACAGAACCTCTACAGAACACCACCCATGGGGTGTGGAACAGAACAGAACCTCTACAGAACACCAAATCAAATCATATTTTATTGGTTACGTACACATGTTTAGCAGATGTTATTGTGGGTGTAGTGAAATGCTTGTGTTCCTAGCTCCAACAGTGCAGTAGTATCTAACAATTCACAACAATACACACAGATCTAAAAGTAAAAGAATGGAATTAAGAAATATATAAATATTAGGACGAGCAGTGTCAGAGTCCAGAGTATAAATATGTACTGAACAAAATATAAATGCAACATGTGAAGTGTTGGTCCCGTGTTTCATGAGCTGAAATAAAAGACCCCAGAAATATTCCTAATGCACAAAAATAATTTATTTCTCATATTTTGTGCACACATTTGTTTACATCCCTGTTAGTGAGCATTCCTCTTTTGTCAAGATAATCCATCCACCTGACAGGTGTGGCATATCAAGAAGCTGATTAAACAGCATGAGCATTACACGGGTGCACCTTGTGCTGGGGACAGTAAAAGGCCACTCTAAACTGTGCAGTTTTGTCACACAACACAACACAGATGTCTCAAGTTTTGAGGAAGCGTGCAATTGGCATATTGGCTGCAGGAATGTCCACCAGAGCTGTTGCCAGAGAATTTAATGTTAATTTATCTACCGTAAGCCACCTCCAACCTCATTTTTAGAGAATTTATGTCAGTATGTCCAACCGACCTCACAACCGCAGACCACGCCAGCCCAGGACCTCGACATCCGGCTTCTTCACCTGCGGGATCGTTGCATTTATGTTCTTGTTCAGTATACATGGTCACACACGGACAACTAGCTCTCACAGTCTCACGTCAGAACGTTCATCCATGTTTCTCAAATGTCAAATTTTGACGTGTTTAAGATTAAGTTTAGGCGTTGACTCAGAATGGTTAAGTTAAGGGTTAAGGTTTGGGATAGGCTTGAAATAAATATATCATGAAGCCTAGCGGTCAAGATCGTTGGGCCAGCAACTGAAAGGGTGCTGGTTCGAATCCCAGAGCCGACTAGGTGTAAAATCTGACAATGTACCCTTGAGCAAGGCACTTCACCCTAGTTGCTCCTGTGTGTCACTCTGGATGAGAGTGTCTGCTAAATGACTAAAATGTCAAATATGAATTTATATCGCTGGATTTGAACTTGCAACCTTTGGAATCAGAGGCAGATGCTTACTTGAAGCGAACAGTTCTCACCGTTGCCCCCTAGTGGCCGGTTTCTACGTCATCTCCCGACGTCCTCAGACATGGACGTCGAATACTGACCCGGCTGCTCTCGGAAAACAGGCCGTTTTACGCAGTGATAGTCATAGTTTTATGATCACACTACTCAGGGCCCAGTGTAGCCTACTGTTAGAGCGCCATTCACCTGATTCAGAGATAGAGAGAGAGAGAGAGAGAGAGAGAGAGAGAGAGAGAGAGAGACAGAGAGAGAGAGACAGAGAGAGAGACAGAGAGAGACAGAGAGAGGGGCGTTGGGCTGCTTGGTCTGTCTGTCCACTAGAGACAAGCGTTGGGTGGTCTCCCCTGGATCTCTTTAGCTCTTAGAACTGAGGGTCTGGGCAGAGCAGAAGGGACATACGGTGCATCCAGAAAGTATTCAGACCCCATTACTTTTTTTACACTTTTTGTTACGTTATTCTAAGACGGAATGAATCTGTTTTTTTCCCCTCCTCAATCTACATCAAGAGTTAACCAATCCTGTGAACGGGTTCGGACATCTCAGGTGTCTCGACTTCAACAGCAAAGTTAGATACGACGGAAGTTTATGAAGTAGGTGCCTTGTAAATGACAAGGGAGCAATGTTGAGATCTACGGGTCTTTAGCGAAGTCCAGCCAACCTTTTGATACAGGATGCTGTGATGAGTATCTACAGTCACCTGTAACACAACAAAGGGCACTATGGGAGATGACATCCACAGGTTTAAGAGTCGTAGCAGCTGCACTTTGACACATAATAATCACCATAATCAACAACAGATAAAAAGGTTGACTGAATAATCAGCTTCCTACTGCTTAGAGAAAGGCACCATCTGTTTCCTACTGCTTAGAGAAAGGCACCATCTGTTTCCTACCGCTTAGAGAAAGGCACCATCTGTTTCCTACCGCTTAGAGAAAGGCACCATCTGTTTCCTACCGCTTAGAGAAAGGCACCATCTGTTTCCTACTGCTTAGAGAAAGGCACCATCTGTTTCCTACTGCTTAGAGAAAGGCACCATCTGTTTCCTACTGCTTAGAGAAAGGCACCATCTGTTTCCTACTGCTTAGAGAAAGGCACCATCTGTTTCCTACTGCTTAGAGAAAGGCACCATCTGTTTCCTACTGCTTAGAGAAAGGCACCATCTGTTTCCTACCGCTTAGAGAAAGGCACCATCTGTTTCCTACCGCTTAGAGAAAGGCACCATCTGTTTCCTACCGCAGAAAGGCACCATCTGTTTCCTACCGCAGCAGAAAGGCACCATCTGTTTCCTACCGCTTAGAAAGGCACCATCTGTTTCCTACACGCTTAGAAAGGCACCATCTGTTTCCTACCGCAGAAAGGCACCATCTGTTTCCTACCGCTAGAGAAAGGCACCATCTGTTTCCTACCGCAGAAAGGCACCATCTGTTTCCTACCGCAGAAAGGCACCATCTGTTTCCTACCGCTAAGAAAGGCACCATCTGTTTCCTACACGCTTAGAGAAAGGCACCATCTGTTTCCTACCGCAGAGAAAGGCACCATCTGTTTCCTACCGCTAAGAGAAAGGCACCATCTGTTTCCTACCGCTTAGAGAAAGGCACCATCTGTTTCCTACCGCTTAGAGAAAGGCACCATCTGTTTCCTACCGCTAAGAGAAAGGCACCATCTGTTTCCTACCGCTTAGAGAAAGGCACCATCTGTTTCCTACCGCTTAGAGAAAGGCACCATCTGTTTCCTACTGCTTAGAGAAAGGCACCATCTGTTTCCTACTGCTTAGAGAAAGCATCAAATCCATATCGATCCAAATATACCTCAGTATTTATATGCAGGAACTCGTTCCACTGAACATTGTTACGAGATTTAAAAAACAAACATGCATTTAGTTTTGCCTGTATTGAGAACACGTTTTAAATCAGCGAGTGATTCCTGCATAGCTATAAAATATTATGTAGAACATAGTACAAAAATAAAGAAAAACTCTTGAATGAGTTGGTGTGTCCAAACTATTGACTGGTACTGTATATAAAATTAGAAATGTCCCTTAAATGTTATTTTTTGTACAAATCCATAATTTGTTATAATTGACATAAACCATTATTTTACAGGATTTTTTAAATGTTTATTTATTAGAGATTATTACTGTAATTTTACAAGAATTTGTTCAAGTTACTGTAAAACATTTTGTGAATTTTCTGTATAATGACGCTAGAGGTATATGTTCTTCCAGAGAGGGAAGCATTGGGATGGCACAGCTGCTGGATGGTGCTGGATCTCTGTACTGGTACAAGGATGGTACCTAACAAACATTAGTATAGAGAGAGAGTGTGTGTGTGTGTGTGTGTGTGTGTGTGCATGGGCTTGCGTGTGTGCATGTCTCTGCAGTTGTGTTTTTGTGTGCCTGAGTACACGTTTCTGGTGGAGCTGTATGTGAGGATAGTTTCTGGTGGAGCTGTATGTGAGGATAGTTTCTGGACTGGAGCTGTATGTGAGGATAGTTTCTGGACTGGAGCTGTATGTGAGGATAGTTTCTGATGGAGTTGTATGTGAGGATAGTTTCTGGTGGAGCTGTATGTGAGGATAGTTTCTGGACTGGAGCTGTATGTGAGGATAGTTTCTGGACTGGAGCTGTATGTGAGGATAGTTTCTGGTGGAGCTGTATGTGAGGATAGTTTCTGGTGGAGCTGTATGTGAGGATAGTTTCTGGTGGAGCTGTATGTGAGGATAGTTTCTGGACTGGAGCTGTATGTGAGGATAGTTTCTGGACTGGAGCTGTATGTGAGGATAGTTTCTGGTGGAGTTGTATGTGAGGATAGTTTCTGGTGGAGCTGTATGTGAGATGAATTTCTGGACTGGAGCTGTATGTGAGGATAGTTTCTAGACTGGAAACTGTATGTGAGAATAATTTCTAGACTGGAAATTGTATGTGAGAATGAATTTCTGAACTGGAAACTGTATGTGAGATAATTTCTAGTGAAACTGTATGTGAGAATAATTTCTGAACTGGAAACTGTATGTGAGATAATTTCTAGACTGGAGTTGTATGTGAGAGATAATTTCTAGACTGGAAACTGTATGTGAGATAATTTCTAGTGGAGCTGTATGTGAGAATAATTTCTAGTGGAAACTGTATGTGAGATAATTTCTAGGAGACTGTATGTGAGATAATTTCTAGACTGGAAACTGTATGTGAGATAATTTCTAGACTGGAAACTGTATGTGAGAATAATTTCTAGACTGGAAACTGTATGTGAGATAATTTCTAGTGAAACTGTATGTGAATAATTTCTAGACTGGAGATTGTTATGTGAGAATAATTTCTAGACTGGAAACTGTATGTGAGATAATTTCTAGTGAAACTGTATGTGAGATAATTTCTAGTGAAACTGTATGTGAAAGAATAATTTCTAGTAAACTATATGTGAGATAATTTCTAGTAGATTGTGATAATTTCTAGTGAGATAATTTCTAGACTATTGTATGTGAGATAATTTCTAGTGAAACTGTATGTGAGATAATTTCTAGGTAGAAACTGTATGTGAGATAATTTCTAGTAGGAAACTATGTATGTGAGATAATTTCT
Organism: Brachymystax lenok tsinlingensis; assembly: GCA_030435695.1. Classification (NCBI taxonomy): domain Eukaryota; kingdom Metazoa; phylum Chordata; class Actinopteri; order Salmoniformes; family Salmonidae; genus Brachymystax; species Brachymystax lenok. Next base: position 2,398,731 of record CM059781.1, on the reverse strand, counting down.
AGTGAAACTATATGTGAGATAATTTCTAGTAGAAACTGTATATGTGAGATAATTTCTAGTGAGCTGTATGTGAGAATAATTTCTAGTGGAAACTGCTATATGTGAGATAAATATCTAGACTGGAAATTTGTATGTGAGATAATTTCTAGTGGAAACTGTATGTGAGATAAATATCTAGACTGGAAACTGTATGTGAGATAATTTCTAGACTGGAATTGTATGTGAGATAATTTCTAGTAGAAACTGTATATGAGAGATAATTTCTAGTGGAAACTGTATGTGAGATAATTTCTAGACTGGAGAATTGTATGTGAGGAATAATTTCTAGACTGGAAATTGTATATGTGAATAATTTCTAGTGAAACTGTATGTGAAAGATAATTTCTAGTAGAGCTGTATGTGAGAATAATTTCTAGTGAAACTGTATGTGAGATAATTTCTAGTAGAGCTGTATGTGAGAATAGATTTCTAGACTGGAAACTGTATGTGAGGAATGAATTTCTAGAACTGGAAACTGTATGTGAGATAATTTCTAGACTGGAAACTGTATGTGAATGAATTTCTAGACTGGAAACTGTATGTGAAAGAATAATTTCTAGTGGAAACTGTATGTGAGAATAATTTCTAGACTGGAAACTGTATGTGAGAATAATTTCTAGACTGGAAACTGTATGTGAGAATAATTTCTAGACTGGAAACTGTATGTGAGAATAATTTCTGAACTGGAAACTGTATGTGAAGATAATTTCTAGACTGGAAACTGTATGTGAGAATAATTTCTAGTAGAGCTGTATGTGAAGAATAATTTCTGACTGGAAACTGTATGTGAAGATAATTTCTAGACTGGAGCTGTATGTGAGGATAATTTCTAGTGGAGCTGTATGTGAGATAATTTCTAGACTGGAGCTGTATGTGAGGATGAATTTCTAGACTGGAGCTGTATGTGAGATAATTTCTAGACTGGAGCTGTATGTGAGGATAATTTCTGGTGGAGCTGTATGTGAGGATAATTTCTGGACTGGAGTTGTATGTGAGGATAGTTTCTAGACTGGAGCTGTATGTGAGATAGTTTCTAGTGGAGCTGTATGTGAGAGATAATTTCTGGTGGAGCTGTATGTGAGGATAGTTTCTGGTGGAGCTGTATGTGAGGATAGTTTCTAGTGGAGTTGTATGTGAGGATAATTTCTAGACTGGAGTTGTATGTGAGGATAGTTTCTAGTGGAGCTGTATGTGAGATAGTTTCTGGTGGAGCTGTATGTGAGGATAATTTCTAGTGGAAACTGTATGTGAGATAGTTTCTAGGTGGAGCTGTATGTGAGGATAATTTCTAGGTGGAGCTGTATGTGAATAATTTCTAGTGGAGCTATATGTGAGATAATTTCTAGGTGGAGCTGTATGTGAGGATAGTATCTAGGACTGGAGTTGTATGTGAGGATAGTTTCTAGGTGGAGCTGTATGTGAGGATAGTATCTAGACTGGAGCTGTATGTGAGGATAATTTCTGGACTGGAGTTGTATGTGAGATAGTTTCTAGTGGAGCTGTATGTGAATAATTTCTAGTGGAGCTGTATGTGAGATAATTTCTGGACTGGAGTTGTATGTGAGGATAATTTCTGGACTGGAGTTGTATGTGAGGATAGTTTCTAGTGGAGCTGTATGTGAGAGATAGTTTCTAGTGGAGCTGTATGTGAGGATAGTTTCTAGTGGAGCTGTATGTGAGGATAGTTTCTGGTGGAGCTGTATGTGAGGATAGTTTCTGGACTGGAGCTGTATGTGAGGATAGTTTCTGGACTGGAGCTGTATGTGAGGATAGTTTCTGGACTGGAGCTGTATGTGAGGATAGTTTCTGGACTGGAGCTGTATGTGAGGATAGTTTCTGGTGGAGCTGTATGTGAGGATAGTTTCTGGACTGGAGCTGTATGTGAGGATAGTTTCTGGACTGGAGCTGTATGTGAGGATAGTTTCTGGACTGGAGCTGTATGTGAGGATAGTTTCTGGACTGGAAACTGTATGAGGATAGTTTCTGGACTGGAGCTGTATGTGAGGATAGTTTCTGGTGGAGCTGTATGTGAGGATAGTTTCTGGACTGGAGCTGTATGTGAGGATAGTTTCTGGACTGGAGCTGTATGTGAGATAGTTTCTGGTGGAGCTGTATGTGAGGATAGTTTCTGGACTGGAGCTGTATGTGAGGATAGTTTCTGGACTGGAGCTGTATGTGAGGATAGTTTCTGGACTGGAGCTGTATGAGGATAGTTTCTGGTGGAGCTGTATGTGAGGATAGTTTCTGGACTGGAGTTGTATGTGAGGATAGTTTCTGGACTGGAGCTGTATGTGAGGATAGTTTCTGGTGGAGCTGTATGTGAGGATAGTTTCTGGTGGAGCTGTATGTGAGGATAGTTTCTGGTGGAGCTGTATGTGAGGATAGTTTCTGGTGGAGTTGTATGTGAGGATAGTTTCTGGACTGGAGTTGTATGTGAGGATAGTTTCTGGTGGAGCTGTATGTGAGGATAGTTTCTGGTGGAGCTGTATGTGAGGATAGTTTCTGGTGGAGCTGTATGTGAGGATAGTTTCTGGTGGAGCTGTATGTGAGGATAGTTTCTGGTGGAGCTGTATGTGAGGATAGTTTCTGGTGGAGCTGTATGTGAGGATAGTTTCTGGTGGAGCTGTATGTGAGGATAGTATCTGGACTGGAGTTGTATGTGAGGATAGTTTCTGGTGGAGCTGTATGTGAGGATAGTATCTGGACTGGAGCTGTATGTGAGGATAGTTTCTGGACTGGAGTTGTATGTGAGGATAGTTTCTGGTGGAGCTGTATGTGAGGATAGTTTCTGGTGGAGCTGTATGTGAGGATAGTTTCTGGACTGGAGTTGTATGTGAGGATAGTTTCTGGACTGGAGTTGTATGTGAGGATAGTTTCTGGTGGAGCTGTATGTGAGGATAGTTTCTGGTGGAGCTGTATGTGAGGATAGTTTCTGGTGGAGCTGTATGTGAGGATAGTTTCTGGTGGAGCTGTATGTGAGGATAGTTTCTGGACTGGAGCTGTATGTGAGGATAGTTTCTGGACTGGAGCTGTATGTGAGGATAGTTTCTGGACTGGAGCTGTATGTGAGGATAGTTTCTGGACTGGAGCTGTATGTGAGGATAGTTTCTAGTGGAGCTGTATGAGGATAGTTTCTGGACTGGAGCTGTATGTGAGGATAGTTTCTGGACTGGAGCTGTATGTGAGATAATTTCTAGACTGGAAACTGTATGTGAGTTTCTAGACTAAAACTGTATGTGAGGATAATTTCTAGACTGGAGCTGTATGTGAGGATAATTTCTGGACTGGAGCTGTATGTGAGGATAATTTCTAGTGGAGCTGTATGTGAGATAATTTCTGGACTGGAGCTGTATGTGAGATAGTTTCTGGACTGGAGCTGTATGTGAGGATAGTTTCTGGTGGAGCTGTATGTGAGGATAGTTTCTGGACTGGAGCTGTATGTGAGGATAGTTTCTGGTGGAGCTGTATGTGAGGATAGTTTCTGGTGGAGCTGTATGTGAGGATAGTTTCTGGACTGGAGTTGTATGAGGATAGTTTCTGGTGGAGCTGTATGTGAGGATAGTTTCTAGTGGAGCTGTATGTGAGGATAGTTTCTAGACTGGAGCTGTATGTGAGATAATTTCTGGTGGAGCTGTATGTGAGATAATTTCTGGACTGGAAACTGTATATGTGAGATAGTTTCTAGTGGAGCTGTATGTGAGGATAGTTTCTGGACTGGAGCTGTATGTGAGGATAGTTTCTGGACTGGAGTTGTATGTGAGGATAGTTTCTAGTGGAGCTGTATGTGAGGATAGTTTCTAGTGGAGCTGTATGTGAGGATAGTTTCTGAGACTGTAGAGTTTCTGTGGAGCTGTATGTGAGGATAGTTTCTGACTGGAGCTGTATGTGAGATAGTTTCTGACTGGAGCTGTATGTGAGATAGTTTCTGGACTGGAGCTGTATGTGAGGATAGTTTCTGGACTGGAGCTGTATGTGAGGATAGTTTCTGGACTGGAGCTGTATGTGAGGATAGTTTCTGGACTGGAGCTGTATGTGAGGATAGTTTCTGGACTGGAGTTGTATGTGGATAGTTTCTGTATGTGTGAGGATAGTTTCTGGACTGGAGCTGTATGTGAGGATAGTTTCTGGACTGGAGCTGTATGTGAGGATAGTTTCTGTGGAGCTGTATGTGAGATAGTTTCTGGTGGAGCTGTATGTGAGGATAGTTTCTGGTGGAGCTGTATGTGAGGATAGTTTCTGGACTGGAGCTGTATGTGAGGATAGTTTCTGGACTGGAGCTGTATGTGAGGATAGTTTCTGGACTGGAGCTGTATGTGAGGATAGTTTCTGGTGGAGCTGTATGTGAGGATAGTTTCTGGACTGGAGTTGTATGTGAGGATAGTTTCTGGTGGAGCTGTATGTGAGGATAGTTTCTGGTGGAGCTGTATGTGAGGATAGTATCTGGACTGGAGCTGTATGTGAGGATAGTTTCTGGTGGAGCTGTATGTGAGGATAGTATCTGGACTGGAGCTGTATGTGAGGATAGTTTCTGGACTGGAGTTGTATGTGAGGATAGTTTCTGGTGGAGCTGTATGTGAGGATAGTTTCTGGTGGAGCTGTATGTGAGGATAGTTTCTGGACTGGAGTTGTATGTGAGGATAGTTTCTGGACTGGAGTTGTATGTGAGGATAGTTTCTGGTGGAGCTGTATGTGAGGATAGTTTCTGGTGGAGCTGTATGTGAGGATAGTTTCTGGTGGAGCTGTATGTGAGGATAGTTTCTGGTGGAGCTGTATGTGAGGATAGTTTCTGGTGGAGCTGTATGTGAGGATAGTTTCTGGACTGGAGCTGTATGTGAGGATAGTTTCTGGACTGGAGCTGTATGTGAGGATAGTTTCTGGACTGGAGCTGTATGTGAGGATAGTTTCTGGACTGGAGCTGTATGTGAGGATAGTTTCTGGTGGAGCTGTATGTGAGGATAGTTTCTGGACTGGAGCTGTATGTGAGGATAGTTTCTGGACTGGAGCTGTATGTGAGGATAGTTTCTGGACTGGAGCTGTATGTGAGGATAGTTTCTGGACTGGAGCTGTATGTGAGGATAGTTTCTGGACTGGAGCTGTATGTGAGGATAGTTTCTGGTGGAGCTGTATGTGAGGATAGTTTCTGGACTGGAGCTGTATGTGAGGATAGTTTCTGGACTGGAGCTGTATGTGAGGATAGTTTCTGGTGGAGCTGTATGTGAGGATAGTTTCTGGACTGGAGCTGTATGTGAGGATAGTTTCTGGTGGAGCTGTATGTGAGGATAGTTTCTGGTGGAGCTGTATGTGAGGATAGTTTCTGGACTGGAGTTGTATGTGAGGATAGTTTCTGGTGGAGCTGTATGTGAGGATAGTTTCTGGTGGAGCTGTATGTGAGGATAGTTTCTGGTGGAGCTGTATGTGAGGATAGTTTCTGGTGGAGCTGTATGTGAGGATAGTTTCTGGACTGGAGCTGTATGTGAGGATAGTTTCTGGACTGGAGTTGTATGTGAGGATAGTTTCTGGTGGAGCTGTATGTGAGGATAGTTTCTGGACTGGAGCTGTATGTGAGGATAGTTTCTGGACTGGAGTTGTATGTGAGGATAGTTTCTGGTGGAGCTGTATGTGAGGATAGTTTCTGGTGGAGCTGTATGTGAGGATAGTTTCTGGACTGGAGCTGTATGTGAGGATAGTTTCTGGTGGAGCTGTATGTGAGGATAGTTTCTGGACTGGAGCTGTATGTGAGGATAGTTTCTGGACTGGAGCTGTATGTGAGGATAGTTTCTGGTGGAGCTGTATGTGAGGATAGTTTCTGGACTGGAGTTGTATGTGAGGATAGTTTCTGGTGGAGCTGTATGTGAGGATAGTTTCTGGTGGAGCTGTATGTGAGGATAGTTTCTGGACTGGAGTTGTATGTGAGGATAGTTTCTGGTGGAGCTGTATGTGAGGATAGTTTCTGGTGGAGCTGTATGTGAGGATAGTTTCTGGTGGTAGTTAGCTTCTGTCTCCTCTCTCTCTCTCCTGGATGGCATGCCCTTTGTTTGTTGTGTCTCACACACACACACACACACACACACACACACACACACACACACACACTTCGTATCTCTGGGTCCCTTCCCAGCGCCTCATCGCTCAGGAATGCCGGCGGGCCCCTAACGAGGTTTTAAACTATACATAAATGTAATCCCTACTGTGGAGCCTTGCTTCTTTATTAATTAATTCATACGTTCGTCCTTCATCAAGTTGTTGTTAAACTCCCGGCTTGCTGGCGGGCTCACAGCGTGGCTTTAATGAGGAGGAAACAGTAACAGAGGAAAAACAACTATTTTTAAGGTTAGTTGGTTGTTGGGGAGGAAAAATAGCTCAAGTTGAATTGTATCTTGCTGTGTGTTTTGCGAAGACTTAACAGCCCGTGACCTTTATAATTCTATGAGGGTCTGCGATGGAGATAAGATACATCAACGTAACCGCTGTAAACACTTTCCTTTTTGGTGACTTGGTACTTCCAGCAACGAGGGTGAACTGAGGCCTGCAGCTCTGCTGTGATGGCAGACTGACTGTGTATTTTTTTATTTTTTTTATTTTACCTTTAACTAGGCAAGTCAGTTAAGAACAAATTCAAATTTACGATGAGCCAATTGTGCGCCGCCCTACGGGACTCCCAATCACGGCCGGTTGTGATACAGCCTGGAATCGAACCAGGTTTGTAGTGACACTTCTAGCAATGAGATGCAGTGCCTCAGACCCCCAGCGCCACTCGGGAGCCCAAACAGGAATTCTGCCAGAGAGCATTCACTACTGAGCTTCTGCAACAACAAAATATAAATATATAATAGGATTAAAGATGAAGATGGAGAGAGAGACATAGAGAATGAAAGAGTCAGGGAGAGAGAGAGAGATTTATGTGTTTATGTCTGAGAGAGAGAGAGAGAGAGAGAGAGAGACAGAGAGAGAGAGAGAGAGAGAGGAATGACTGCCACAGCTTTATCTCGGCCATCAGTCTTCCACCGGTCGATGTTACAGTGTTTGAAAAATGAAGAAGAAAAATATATATTCTACTGGTTTCTCGAGCATCGTGAGGCGAGCCGTAGTGTTGGAGAAGAGGTGATTTGTGGTGTGTGACTCTGGTTGGATGGAAGCAAAGAAAGTGTGTGTGTCTGTGTGTGTGTGTGTGTGCGTGCGTGTGTGTGCGTGCGTGCGCGTGTAGTGATTAAGCTGAGGAGTACCCAAATATTATTCATAGATCTTCACTGTCTTTCTAAATGTATTTTCTAAGGTCTCTCGATCATTGATAGAATGTATGTATGTCAAGTGTTGCAGTGGACGCTCATGTTCCTTCTGTCATGTACTGTATCATGTCGCATCATTAGCATGTTCCTTCTGTCATGTACTGTATCATGTCGCATCATTAGCATGTTCCTTCTGTCATGTACTGTATCATGTCGCATCATTAGCATGTTCCTTCTGTCATGTACTGTATCATGTCGCATCATTAGCATGTTCCTTCTGTCATGTACTGTATCATGTCGCATCATTAGCATGTTCCTTCTGTCATGTACTGTATCATGTCGCATCATTAGCATGTTTCGACATTTTGAATTGATCCAACATGGGGACATTTATTGAAGCATATCAAATGTGGTGTCAAATGAAAGCTAAGAGTCTATATTTTACCAAAAATAAAGGCATAGATACATTTTGCATTAGGAATAAGCTAAATCCACTTCAATCGGTGTAGATGAAAGGGGAGGAGACGTGTTAAATAAGTTGGCGCGTTATGTTCAGAAAATCCACTGTCGAGTCGCCCATAGAACGTGAAGAAAACGCGTTGAAATTATACCTATCATATTTCTACAAACAAATCAAACATCATTTTTAATGTTTCCTTAGGTATTCTTTTATGTATATTTACTATAATATTTCAACCGGATTGTAGCCTGAAGAGAGAGAGCAGCACCAGTCTACCAGCAGACCTGTAGAGAGAGAGCAGCGCCAGTCTACCAGCAGGCCTGTAGAGAGAGAGCAGCGCCAGTCTACCAGCAGGCCTGTAGAGAGAGAGCAGCGCCAGTCTACCAGCAGGCCTGTAGAGAGAGCAGCGCCAGTCTACCAGCAGGCCTGAAGAGAGAGCAGCGCCAGTCTACCAGCAGGCCTGTAGAGAGAGAGCAGCGCCAGTCTACCAGCAGGCCTGTAGAGAGAGAGCAGCGCCAGTCTACCAGCAGGCCTGTAGAGAGAGAGCAGCGCCAGTCTACCAGCAGGCCTGTAGAGAGAGAGCAGCGCCAGTCTACCAGCAGGCCTGTAGAGAGAGCAGCGCCAGTCTACCAGCAGGCCTGTAGAGAGAGAGCAGCGCCAGTCTACCAGCAGGCCTGTAGAGAGAGAGCAGCGCCAGTCTACCAGCAGGCCTGTAGAGAGAGAGCAGCGCCAGTCTACCAGCAGGCCTGTAGAGAGAGAGCAGCACCAGTCTACCAGCAGGCCTGTAGAGAGAGAGCAGCACCAGTCTACCAGCAGGCCTGTAGAGAGAGAGCAGCACCAGTCTACCAGCAGGCCTGTAGAGAGAGAGCAGCACCAGTCTACCAGCAGGCCTTTAGAGAGAGAGCAGCGCCAGTCTACCAGCAGGCCTGTAGAGAGAGCGCAGCGCCAGTCTACCAGCAGGCCTGAAGAGAGAGAGCAGCGCCAGTCTACCAGCAGGCCTGTAGAGAGAGAGCAGCGCCAGTCTACCAGCAGGCCTGTAGAGAGAGAGCAGCGCCAGTCTACCAGCAGGCCAGTCTACCAGCAGGCCTGTAGAGAGAGAGCAGCGCCAGTCTACCAGCAGGCCTGTAGAGAGAGAGCAGCACCAGTCTACCAGCAGGCCTGTAGAGAGAGAGCAGCACTCTAACCCCTAACCCTAGTCTCTGTGTGCTACAGTAGTGTGGACCGTATCCAGCAGCTGAGGAGAGAGTACCAACAGGTCTGCAGAGAGGGAGCAGCACCAGTCTATGAAGAGATAGAGACCAGACAAAGAGGACCTGAGTACAACCAACACAAGGTGAGTAACTCATAACCAACACTAGGTGAGTGACTCATAACCAACACTAGGTGAGTGACTCATAACCAACACTAGGTGAGTGACTCATAACCAACACTAGGTGAGTGACTCATAACCAACACTAGGTGAGTGACTCATAACCAAAACTAGGTGAGTGACTCATAACCAACAGAAGGTGAGTGACTCATAACCAACACAAGGTGAGTGACTCAACCAACACAAGGTGAGTGACTCAACCAACACAAGGTGAGTGACTCATAACCAACACAAAGTGACGTGGCATTGTGACTCATAACCTGAAGTTTCCTACCCAACCCACCTTAACCCAACCATACCCCGGCCATACCTTACCCAGCCCTGTCCCAACTATACCCCGGCCATACCTTACCCAGCCCTGTCCCAACTATACCCTGGCCATACCTTACCCAGCCCTGTCCCAACCATAACCCGGCCATACCTTACCCAGCCCTGTCCCAACTATACCCTGGCCATACCTTACCCAGCCCTGTCCCAACTATACCCCGGCCATACCTTACCCAGCCCTGTCCCAACTATACCCTGGCCATACCTTACCCAGCCCTGTCCCAACCATACCCCGGCCATACCTTACCCAGCCCTGTCCCAACTATACCCTGGCCATACCTTACCCAGCCCTGTCCCAACTATACCCTGGCCATACCTTACCCAGCCCTGTCCCAACTATACCCCGGCCATACCTTACCCAGCCCTGTCAAAGTCCTCTACTCAGCCTATAAGAACACCCTTCCCTGACAACCCTTGGCTTGATCAGTGTCCATCTGTCCTTTATTTCATTAGCTATCAAATCAACGTTTATTGTTGGCGTACACAAACTATCTAGGTCAAACAGGGGAGAGATGTTGCTTCATCTGTTTTTTTTTAAATCAGGTTTGCTGTTTATTTGAGCAATATGAGATGGAAGGAAGTTCCATGCAATAAGGGCTCTATATAATACTGTACGTTTTCTTGAATTTGTTCTGGATTTGGGGACTGTGAAAAGACCCCTGGTGGCATGTCTGGTGGAGTAAGTGTGTGTGTGTGTCAGAGCTGTGTGTAAGTTGACTATGTAAACCATTTGGGATTTTCAACACATTATTTCTTATAAAAAGAAGAAGTGATGCAGTCAGTCTCTCCTCAACTCTTAGCCAAGAGAGACTGGCAGCATAGTATTTATATCAGCCCTCTGATTACAATGAAGAGCAAGACGTGCCACTCTGTTCTGGGCTGCAGCTTAACTAGGTCTTTCCTTGCAGCACTGGACCACACAGACTGGACAATAATCAAGATTAGACAAAACTAGAGACTGCAGGACTTGCTTTTTGGGGTTGTGGTGTCAAACAAGCAGAGCATCTCTTTATTACGGCCAGACCTCTCCCCATCTTAACAGCCATTGAATCTAAACTCAGCAAAAAAAGAAATGTCCTCTCACTGTCAACTGCATTTATTTACAGCAAACTTAACATGTGTAAATATTTGTATGAACATAACAAGATTCAACAACTGAGACATAAACTGAACTAGTTCCACAGACATGTGACTAACAGAAATGGAATAATGTCTGCCTGAACAAAAGGGGGGTCAAAATCAAAAGTAACAGTCAGTATCTGGTGTGGCCACCAGCTGCATTAAGTACTGCAGTGCATCTCCTCCTCATGGACTGCACCAGATTTGCCAGTTCTTGCTGTGAGATGTTACCCCACTCTTCCACCAAGGCACCTGCAAGTTCCTACACATTTCTGTGGGGAATGGCCCTAGCCCTCACCCTCCTATCCAACAGGTCCCAGACGTGCTGAATGGGATTGAGATCCGGGCTCTTCGCTGGCAATGGCACTGCCAGCGAAGAGTGACATTCCTGTCTTGCAGGAAATCACGCACAGACCAAGCAGTATGGCTGGTGGCATTGTCATGCTGGAGGGTCATGTCAGGATGAGCCTGCGGGAAGGGTACCGAATGAGGGAGGAGGATGTCTTCCCTGTAACGCACAGCGTTGAGATTGCCTGCAATGACAACAAGTTCAGTCCAATGATGCTGTGACACACCGCCCCAGACCATAATGGACCCTCCACCTCCAAATCGATCCCGCTCCAGAGTACAGGCCTCAGTGTAACGCTCATTCCTTCAACGATAAACGCGAATCCGACCATCATCCCTGGTGAGACAAAAACGCGACTCGTCAGTGAAGAGAACCTTTTGCCAGTCCTGTCTGGTCCAGCGACGTTGGGTTTGTGCCCATAGGCGACGTTGTTGCCAGTGATGTCTGGTGAGGACCTGCCTTACAACAGGCCTAAAAGCCCTCAGTCCAGCCTCTCTCAGCCTATTGTGGACAGTCTGAGCACTGATGGAGGGATTGTGCATTCCTTTTGTAACTCGGGCAGTTGTTGCCATCCTGTACCTGTCCCGCAGGTGTGATGTTTGGCTGTACCGATCCTGTTTAAAGGTCTTACTCACATCGGCTATGTAGAGCGTGACAACACAGTCATCCGAAACAGCTGGTGCTCTCATGCATGCTTCAGTGTTGCTTGCCTCAAAGCGAGCATGAAAGGCATTATGCTCGAATGGTAGGCTCGCGTCACTGGGCAGCTCGTGGCTGGGTTTCCCTTTGTAGTCCGTAATAGTTTGCAAGCCCTGCCACATCCGACGAGTGTCAAAGCCGGTGTAGTAGGATTCAATTTTAGTCCTGTATTGATGCTTTGCCCGTTTATGGTTCGTCTGAGGGCATAGCGGGATTTCTTATAAGCATCTGGATTAGTGTCCCGCTCCTTGAAAGCGTAAGCTTTAGCCTTTAGTTCGGTGCGGATGTTGCCTGTAATCCATGGCTTCTGGTTGGGATATGTACGTACGGTCACTGTGGGGACGACGTCGTCGATGCACTTATCGATGAAGGCTAGTGTCTGAGGTGGTATACTCCTCAATGCCATTGGATGAATCCCGGAACATATTCCAGTCTCTGCTAGCAAAACAGTCCTGTAGTTTAGCATCTGCGTCATCTGACCACTTCTGTATTGAGCGAGTCACTGGTACTTCCTGCTTTAGTTTTTTGCTTGTAAGCAGGAATCAGGAGGATAGAATTTTGGTCAGATTTGCCAAATGGAGGGCGAGGGAGAGCTTTTTACGCGTTTCTGTGTGTGGAGAACAGGTGGCCTAGAGTTTTTTTTCCTCTGGTTGCACATGTGACGTGCTGGTAGAAATGAGGTAAAATGGATTTAAGTTTGCCTGCATTAACGTCCCCGGCCACTAGGAGCGCTGCTTCTGGATGAGCAATTTATTGTTTGCTTATGGCCTTACACAGCTCGTTGAGTGCGGTCTTAGTGCCAGCATCGGTCTGTGGTGGTAAATAGACTGCTGTGAATAATATAGATGAGAACTCTCTTGGTAGATAGTGTGGTCTACAGCTTATCATTAGATACTCTACCTCAGGCGAGCAAAACCTCGAACCATCTTTAATATTAGACATCGCTCACCAGCTGTTATTGACAAATAGACACACACCCCCGCCCCTCGTCTTACCGGACGTAGCTTCTCTGTCCTGCCGATGTACGGAAAACCCAGCCAGCTCTATATTATCCGTGTCGTCGTTCAGCCACGACTTGGTGAAACATAAGATATTACAGTTTTTAATGTCCCGTTGGTAGGATAGTTTCAATCGTAGATCATCCCGTTTATTCTCTAGTGATTGCACGTTGGCAAATAGGACGAATGGTAGAGGCGGGTTACCCACTCGCATACGAAATTCTCACAAGGCACCCCGACCTCCGCACCCTGTATTCCCGTCTTGGGCCTGGTCTCTGAGAAGTAGTACATCCTTTGCGTCAGACTCATTAAAGAAAAAAACTTTGCCCAGTTCGAGGTGAGTTCTGATGTCCGGAAGCTCTTTTCGGTCATAAGAGACGGGTTTGCAGCAACATTACGTACAAAATACGTTACGAAGAAACAAACTAAATAGAACAGTTGGTTAGGAGCCCTTAAAGCGTCAGCCATCCCCTCCGGCGCCATCATCACTAACGGTGGACATCTTGAAGCAGGTGGGGACAACAGACTGGGATAGCGAGAGATTGAATATATCCGTAAACACTTCAGCCAGCTGGTCTGAGGACAGATACAATACGTTTCTGAACATGAAAAAGGAAAGGGAGCAGTACCTTGGAGCTGATTCGTTCACTCTGAACAGTAGAAAAGGGAGCAGTACCTTGGAGTTGATTCGTTCACTCTGAACAGTAGAAAAGGGAGCAGTACCTTGGAGCTGATTCGTTCACTCTGAACAGTAGAAAAGGGAGCAGTACCTTGGAGCTGATTCGTTCACTCTGAACAGTAGAAAAGGGAGCAGTACCTTGGAGCTGATTCGTTCACTCTGAACAGTAGAAAAGGGAGCAGTACCTTGGAGCTGATTCGTTCACTCTGAACAGTAGAAAAGGAGCAGTACCTTGGAGCTGATTCGTTCACTCTGAACAGTAGAAAAGGGAGCAGTACCTTGGAGCTGATTCGTTCACTCTGAACAGTAGAAAAGGGAGCAGTACCTTGGAGCTGATTCGTTCACTCTGAACAGTCGAAGCAATAAGAGCAGCAGCCTTGTTGTGAGTGGCTGTGTTGAATGGGTTCCTTTGTTGCTAGGAGATGCCGAATGATTGTTTTGTTCCACGTGTTTTCTAGCTGCAGCGCTGTACTGTGGCACTTTGAGAGAGTTCAGTTCCCATCTGCGTCCCAAATGCGGCACCCTATTCCCTATATAGTGCACTACTTTTGACCAGGGTCCATATGGGCTATATAGGAATTAGGGTGCCATTTGAGACACAGCGTCCATCAAAGGCGTCGGTTGTTAGAGGGTCTTGGGGAAGGGCATTATTACTTTGATTGGTACATAAAACCAACAACACTCGAGATATAATTGAAGGCTGCTTGTGTATCTATATTGATTTGTGAGGAGCAGCCTCCTCCTAGGTTCACCTTGGCCTAACAGAAAGGGTGAAGTGGGAGTGTGTCTCAAATGGATCCCTACCCCCTATACAATGCGCTACTTTTGACTTGCCTCATGTGCCAGTCTACTGCCCTATATAGGCTCTTGTCTCAGGTAGTGCACTATATAGGGAATAGGGAGTCATTTGGGAAGCAGTCAGAGAGGGTAGTTAGGGTGACCATGGTTGGAGGGGGATTTATTTAAACTGTAATTTTAGTGTGATAATCTGCCCTCTTGATCAGCATGCGGTCCTGATGAGATTAGAAGGCTGGATAATTGATTTTCTGACTGATTTTCTGCTTAATTGACTTAAATAGCCTTTTTCTGAGAAAGGAGGCAGGGAGGGATGGAGGGAGAGAGGGATGGGGGGAGAGAAGGATGGAGGGAGGGAGGGATGGAGGGAGGGATGTATGGATGGAGGTAGGGAGGGAGAGATGGATGGATGGAGGCAGGGAGGCAGGGAGGGAGGGAGGGATGGAGGCAGTGAGGGGGGGATGGAGGGAGGGAGGGAGTGATGGAGGGAGGGATGATGGCAGGCAGTGATGGAGGGAGGGAGAGGGAGCAGCTGGGTACCTGTTGTAGTGTTTTCTCTTTCTCTCTCTCTCTCCCTCCATCCCTCTGTCTCTCCCTCCTTCCCTCTTTCTCTCTCCCTCCATCCCTCCCTACCTACCTCCCTACATACAGTGGGGAAAAAAAGTATTTAGTCAGCCACCAATTGTGCAAGTTCTCTCACTTAAAAAGATGAGAGAGGCCTGTAATTTTCATCATAGGTACACTTCAACTATGACAGACAAAATGAGGGAGAAAAAATCCAGAAAATCACATTGTAGGATTTTTAATGAATTTATTTGCAAATTATGGTGGAAAATAAGTATTTGGTCACATACAAACAAGCAAGATTTCTGGCTCTCACAGACCTGTAACTTCTTCTTTAAGAGGCTCCTCTGTCCTCCACTCGTTACCTGTATTAATGGCACCTGTTTGCACCTGTTTGAACTTGTTATCAGTATCAAACAGTCACACTCCAAACTCCACTATGGCCAAGACCAAAGAGATGTCAAAGGACACCAGAAACAAAATTGTAGACCTGCACCAGGTTGGGAAGACTGAATCTGCAATAGGTAAGCAGCTTGGTTTGAAGAAATCAACTGTGGGAGCAATTATTAGGAAATGGAAGACATACAAGACCACTGATAATCTTCCTCGATCTGGGGCTCCACGCAAGATCTCACCCCGTGGGGTCAAAATGATCACAAGAACGGTGAGCAAAAATCCCAGAACCACACGGGGGGACCTAGTGAATGACCTGCAGAGAGCTGGGACCAAAGTAACAAAGCCTACCATCAGTAACACACTACGCCGCCAGGGACTCAAATCCTGCAGTGCCAGACGTGTCCCCCTGCTTAAGCCAGTACATGTTCAGGCCTGTCTAAAGTTTGCTAGAGAGCATTTGGATGATCCAGATGAGGATTGGGAGAATGTCATATGGTCAGATGAAACCAAAATATAACTTTTTGGTAAAAACTCAACTCGTCGTGTTTGGAGGACAAAGAATGCTGAGTTGCATCCAAAGAACACCATACCTACTGTGAAGCATGGGGTGGAAACATCATGCTTTGGGGCTGTTTTTCTGCAAAGGGACCAGGACGACTGATCCGTGTAAAGGAAAGAATGAATGGGGCCATGTATCGTGAGATTTTGAGTGAAAACCTCCTTCCATCAGCAAGGGCATTGAAGATGAAATGTGGCTGGGTCTTTCAGCATGACAATGATCCCAAACACACCGCCCGGCAACGAAGGAGTGGCTTCAGAAGAAGCATTTCAAGGTCCTGGAGTGGCCTAGCCAGTCTCCAGATCTCAACCCCATAGAAAATCTTTGAAAGTCCGTGTTGCCCAGCGACAGCCCCAAAACATCACTGCTCTAGAGGAGATCTGCATGGAGGAATGGGCCAAAATACCAGCAACAGTGTGTGAAAATCTTGTGAAGACTTACAGAAAACATTTGACCTCTGTCATTGCCAACAAAGGGTATATAACAAAGTATAGAGATAAACTTTTGTTATTGACCAAATACTTATTTTCCACCATAATTTGCAAATAAATTCATAAAAAATCCTACAATGTGATTTTCTGGATTTTTTTTCCTCATTTTGTCTGTCATAGTTGAAGTGTACCTATGATGAAAATTACAGGCCTCTCTCATCTTTTTAAGTGAGAGAACTTGCACAATTGGTGGCTGACTAAATACTTTTTTCCCCCACTGTACCTCCCCCCTCCATCCCTCCCTCCACGCCTCCATCCCTGCATCCCTCACTCCTTACCTCCCTCCCTCTATGGCTCTTTGTCCTTCACTTCAACATGTAATCCTAATGGTTTATCCATCAGGATGCTAAGTGGCTCCTCCATGCCAACTCTAGATTATTATAAATGTCTCAGGTGTTGTTAGAACATAGAAAGCCATAGGGCGGCTAATGCCTGTGTTGTTGGCCAAGTGCTAAAACTCCCCAACCAGGGAATTACCAGTCAATACTGTGGTTAGTTGTAAACTGCCTCTCAGATCATAGTGTAGGGGGGTTTGAGAGTATGGCTAGAGGTCATTTAAAAAAAAACAGTTAGCTAGCTCCATGGTCGTTAGAGGTTTACTCACTCTTCCCCTCTCCCCTGTGAAGACATATGAGGAGGGGCTGTTTAATCTCCGCCCCACAGGGAGGGGCTGTTTAATCTCCGCCCCACAGGGAGGGGCTGTTTAATCTCCGCCCCACAGGGAGGGGCTGTTTAATCTCCGCCCCACAGGGAGGGGCTGTTTAATCTCCGCCCCACAGGGAGGGGCTGTTTAATCTCCGCCCCACAGGGAGGGGCTGTTTAATCTCCGCACCACAGGGAGAGGCTGTTTAATTTCCGCTCCACAGGAAGGGGCTGTTTAATCTCCGCCCCACAGGGAGGGGCTGTTTATTCTCCGCCCCACAGGGAGGGGCTGTTTAATCTCCGCCCAAAGGGAGGGGCTGTTTAATCTCCGCCCCACAGGGAGGGGCTGTTTAATCTCCGCCCCACAGGGAGGGGCTGTTTAATCTCCGCCCCACAGGGAGGGGCTGTTTAATCTCCGCCCCACATGGAGGGGCTGTTTAATCTCCGCCCCACAGGGAGGGGCTGTTTAATCTCCGCCCCACAGGGAGGGGCTGTTTAATCTCCGCCCCACAGGGAGGGGCTGTTTAATCTCCGCCCCTCAGGGAGGGGCTGTTTAATCTCCGCCCCACAGGGAGGGGCTGTTTAATCTCCGCCCCACAGGGAGGGGCTGTTTGAAACATAAACAAGCTCTCTTCATTCAGACATACTTCTGCTTGGGTTCTAAAAGATTCCCTATATAGTGACCCCAGCCTGCCCCTATTCCCTATATAGTGACCACAGCCTGCCCCTATTCCCTATATAGTGACCCCAGCCTGCCCCTATTCCCTATATAGTGACCCCAGCCTGCCCCTATTCCCTATATAGTGACCCCAGCCTGCCCCCTATTCCCTATATAGTGACCCCAGCCTGCCCCTATTCCTATATAGTGACCCCAGCCTGCCCCTATTCCCTATATAGTGACCACAGCCTGCCCCCTATTCCCTATATAGTGACCACAGCCTGCCCCTATTCCCTATATAGTGACCCCAGCCTGCCCCTATTCCCTATATAGTGACCCCAGCCTGCCCCTATTCCCTATATAGTGACCACAGCCTGCCCCTATTCCCTATATAGTGACCCCAGCCTGCCCCCTATTCCCTATATAGTGACCCCAGCCTGCCCCTATTCCCTACATAGTGACCCCAGCCTGCCCCTATTCCCTATATAGTGACCCCAGCCTGCCCCTATTCCCTATATAGTGACCCCAGCCTGCCCCTATTCCCTATATAGTGACCACATCCTGCCCCTATTCCCTACATAGTGACCCCAGCCTGCCTCCTATTCCCTCTATAGTGACCACAGCCTGCCTCCTATTCCCTCTATAGTGACCCCAGCCTGCCCCTATTCCCTATATAGTGACCACAGCCTGCCCCTATTCCCTATATAGTGACCCCAGCCTGCCTCCTATTCCCTCTATAGTGACCCCAGCCTGCCCCTATTCCCTATATAGTGACCCCAGCCTGCCCCTATTCCCTATATAGTGACCCCAGCCTGCCCCTATTCCCTATATAGTGACCCCAGCCTGCCCCTATTCCCTACATAGTGACCACAGCCTGCCCCTATTCCCTACATAGTGACCCCAGCCTGCCTCCTATTCCTTATATAGTGACCCCAGCCTGCCCCTATTCCCTATATAGTGACCCCAGCCTGCCTCCTATTCCCTATATAGTGACCACAGCCTGCCCCTATTCCCTATATAGTGACCCCAGCCTGCCCCTATTCCCTATATAGTGACCCCAGCCTGCCCCTATTCCCTATATAGTGACCACAGCCTGCCCCCTATTCCCTATATAGTGACCACAGCCTGCCCCCTATTCCCTATATAGTGACCACAGCCTGCCCCTATTCCCTATATAGTGACCCCAGCCCTGAACACGTCACATCTCCACTGAGCCCTGAACAGTGATCACATCTCAACCAGCCCCCGCTGTGATGTAACTGTGGGGAGAGAGAGAGAGAGTGATGGTTCTCCTCCTACCTCACTGTGGATCCTGATGGAGGGGGGGTTTACTCTACCGGGCCACTGGGATGGCTGTCTGACTGGCTGGCTGGTCTGGCCCTGTCTGATTCTCTCCGACTGCTCTTGCCCTGGCCCAGTCTCTCTCCCTCCCCCTGTCCTCTGTCTCCCTCTGTCTGTCTGTCTGTCTGTCTCTCTCCCTCCCCCTGTCCCATCTCTCTCTCTCTCTCTCTCTCTCTCTCTCTCTCTCTCTCTCTCTCTCTCTCTCTCTCTCTCTCTCTCTCTCTCTCTCCCTTCCCCTCTCTTCTGTCTCACTTTCTCTCAGTATGTATAGCTATGGGAGTTTCAGTATGTATCTCTATGGGAGTTTCAGTATGTATCTCTATGGGAGTTTCAGTATGTATAGCTATGGGAGTTTCAGTATGTATCTCTATGGGAGTTTCAGTATGTATCTCTATGGGAGTTTCAGTATGTATAGCTATGGGAGTTTCAGTATGTATAGCTATGGGAGTTTCAGTATGTATAGCTATGGGAGTTTCAGTATGTATAGCTATGGGAGTTTCAGTATGTATCTCTATGGGAGTTTCAGTATGTATAGCTATGGGAGTTTCAGTATGTATCTCTATGGGAGTTTCAGTATGTATCTCTATGGGAGTTTCAGTATGTATCTCTATGGGAGTTTCAGTATGTATAGCTATGGGAGTTTCAGTATGTATCTCTATGGGAGTTTCAGTATGTATAGCTATGGGAGTTTCAGTATGTATCTCTATGGGAGTTTCAGTATGTATAGCTATGGGAGTTTCAGTATGTATAGCTATGGGAGTTTCAGTATGTATAGGTATGGGAGTTTCAGTATGTATAGCTATGGGAGTTTCAGTATGTATCTCTATGGGAGTTTCAGTATGTATAGCTATGGGAGTTTCAGTATGTATAGCTATGGGAGTTTCAGTATGTATAGCTATGGGAGTTTCAGTATGTATAGGTATGGGAGTTTCAGTATGTATAGCTATGGGAGTTTCAGTATGTATCTCTATGGGAGTTTCAGTATGTATCTCTATGGGAGTTTCAGTATGTATAGCTATGGGAGTTTCAGTATGTATAGCTATGGGAGTTTCAGTATGTATAGCTATTGGAGTTTCAGTGTGTATCTTTATGGGAGTTTCAGTATGTATCTCTTATATGGTGGAATCTCAAACACTTCACTGCTGAGATCTATCCATACCCTTCCTATCTGCAAACACTGGAGGGTTAGGACCAAGTTGAAGGGGTAGAGAGTGAATTTGGACTGAATGTAGGGAACGGTGCTGTACTTGTGTCTGATTCTGTGGAGTCTTCATGTGGAATGCAATCCACATGCTTTCCTTTCCCAGCTGCTGATCTGCTTCATCTGACAGCAACTACAGAGCAGAACTGCGAGCCTAGTCCTATACCCTCCGTTTGGTTTGGCCTGAGAACAGTCCAGAGACAACCTGCTATTCATATAGATACCGCTTACATGGGCTGGCTGAGTCCCAAATGGCTCCCTGTTCCCTATTGTAGTGCACTACTTTTAACCGGAGCCCTATGGGCTATGTAGGGAATAGGGTGCTATTTGAGATTCAGCCATGGACTCTCATCTCGAATTTAACAATAATACAGTATGATGTTGTTGTAATACCGACGAGCTTAGAAGACATGAGATACTCGTGTTGAAACAAGCCGTGTTGTCCTGGCCTGGCCTCGGCGCAGGACAACACACCTACTGATTCCTAAACATCTCCCTCCTATTATTTCTTCTTTGTGTTGAACCCCATTAGCTGATGGCTGCATGGGCGTTTTTTTGTTGTTGTATTTTTCATTTGATATTTATTAGGATCCCCATTAGCTGTTGTAAAATGCACCAGCTTCTTTTCCTGGGCTCCAACACAAAGCATGAGACATGACATCATACAGAATGACACAATTACAGAACATTATTAGACAAGAACAGTTCAAGGACAGAACTAAATCATTTAGTAATTTATTTTGTATTTTTTTAACCTTTGTTTTAACTAGGCAAGTCAGTTAAAGAACAAATTGTTATTTACAATGACAGCCTAGCCCGGCCAAACCCGAACCCAGACGACGCTGGGCCAATTGTGCTCGTCCCTATTTGACTCCCGATCTCTGCTAGTCTTGCTGGGATCCACAACAGATGCTATAAGTCTGCTAGCTGGTCATTTATGGTGTTTTTCACACACAGTTCTGAGCTATAGTTTATTTGTTACATTGTATTTGTTGTTGTTACGTTGTATTTGTTGTTGTTACATTGTATTTGTTGTTGTTACATTGTATTTGGTCCGGTTGGGTTTCACATTGCCAAATGTCAAACAAACTACAATGCCCCGGAGCAGGTTAGTTCTGAAATGTACCCAGCTACCAGCCACCTTTTGTGGTTCTACTTGTTATCCCAAGTAGAACTCAGATTTGACCAAAGTTACTTGGCTAATTCCTCAAACCTGCTTCGTAGGATACCTCTCGGGACACGTGTCGAATGTCGATCTAGTCTTAGTGTGCTTGTTTTGCCCAATGTGACTGAAGAGATAGAGTTCTGTGGTGGGATGGAGGTTTCCATAGAATGGAAACTATTCCAGAAAGAACACAAAGGGTGTCTCCAGAGTTCTGTTAGCTCAGAAACAGAATATTCATGGTGGTACTGTAGGCCAATATGGTCCAGTAGAGGAGACCTGAGGGAGAAATGAAGTACAGACTCTCTATTTCTGGAATGACTGCTAATGGAACTATACATGGATCTGTGTCCCAAATGGCCCGCTAGGTACCATGGGTCATTTACTTTCTGAACAGAGCAGGGGCAGGACAGGACGGTCCAGAGGTGGACTTTCCCTGACCCACTGTCGATGTCCTGACAGTCAGTCAGACCATGTTAGGTATAGGGATGAGAGATGGGAGGGATTGAGAGAAAAGAGGGATGGAGAGAGGAGGGATGAAGAGAGGAGGGATGGAGAGAGAGGAGGGATGGAGAGAGGAGGGATGGAGAGAGAAGGGATGGAGAGAGAGGAGGGATGGAGAGAGGAGGGATGGAGAGAGAGGAGGGATGGAGAGAGAGGAGGGATGGAGAGAGGAGGGATGGAGAGAGAGGAGGGATGGAGAGAGGAGGGATGGAGAGAGAGGAGGGATGGAGAGAGGAGGGATGGAGAGAGGAGGGATGGAGAGAGAGGAGGGATGGAGAGATGAGGAGGGATGGAGAGAGGAGGGATGGAGAGAGGAGGGATGGAGAGAGAGGAGGGATGGAGAGAGGAGGGATGGAGAGAGAGGAGGGATGGAGAGAGAGGAGGGATGGAGAGAGGAGGGATGGAGAGAGGAGGGATGGAGAGAGAGGAGGGATGGAGAGAGGAGGGATGGAGAGAGGAGGGATGGAGAGAGAGGAGGGATGAAGAGAGGAGGGATGGAGAGAGAGGAGGGATGGAGAGGAGGGATGGAGAGAGGAGGGATGGAGAGAGAGGAGGGATGGAGAGAGGAGGGATGGAGAGAGAGGAGGGATGGAGAGAGAGGAGGGATGGAGAGAGAGGAGGGATGGAGAGAGGAGGGATGGAGAGAGGAGGGATGGAGAGAGGAGGGATGGAGAGAGAGGAGGGATGGAGAGAGAGGAGGGATGGAGAGAGGAGGGATGGAGAGAGAGGAGGGATGGAGAGAGGAGGGATGGAGAGAGAGGAGGGATGGAGAGAGAGGAGGGATGGAGAGAGGAGGGATGGAGAGAGAGGAGGGATGGAGAGAGAGGAGGGATGGAGAGAGAGGAGGGATGGAGAGAGAGGAGGGATGGAGAGAGGAGGGATGGAGAGAGAAGAGAGATAGAGAGAGGAAGGATAGAGAGATAGAGAGAGGAAGGATAGAGAGATAAGAGGGATGGAGAGAGGAGGGATGGAGAGAGGAGGGATGGAGAGAGAGGAGGGATGGAGAGAGGAGAGGGGAAGAGGAGTGAGGTCTCAGGTCATCCAGACTAAACCCAGAGTACTCCAGTGACAGCCCAGTCCTCTCAGCACTGCTCCCACTCTCATTCAACACAATAATAATATAATAATAATAATAATATAATAATAGTAATAACTCAATAATAATAATAATAATAATAATAATAACACAATAATAATAATATAATCATCATAACACAATAATAATAATAATATAATAATAATAATAACTCAATAATAATAATAATAATAATAATAACACAATAATAATAATATAATCATCATAACACAATAATAATAATATAATAATAATAATCATAATAACTCAATAATAATAATCATCATAATAACTCAATAATAATAATAATAATAATAACACAATAATAATAATATAATCATCATAACACAATAATAATAATATAATAATAATAATAATATAATCATAATAACTCAATAATAATAATCAAAGTCAAAGTCAAAGTCAAAGTCACCATTATTAGTCAGTTGTACAACCGAATGCCTTCAACCGAAATGTGTCTTCCGCATTTAACCCAACCCCTCTGAATCAGAGAGGTGCGGGGGGCTGCCTTTAATCGACATCCACGTCTTGGCGCCGGGGAACAGTGGGTTAACTGCCTTGTTCAGGGGCAGAACGACAGATTTTTACCTTGTCAGCTCGGGGATTTGAACTTGCAGCCCTCCGGTTACAAGTCCAACGCTCTAACCACTAGGCTACCTGCCGCCTCATCATCATAATAACTCAATAATAATAATAATAATAATAATAATAATATAATAATCATAATAACACAATAATAATAATAATAATAATAATATAATCATAATAACGCAATAATAATTATAATATAATAATCATAATAAAACAACAGTAATATAATAATAATGTAATAATCATAATAACACAATAATAATAATAATATAATAACACTATAATGATAATAACACTATAATAACACAATAATAAAAATAATAATAATAATATAATAATCATAATAACACAATAATAATATAATAATCATAATAACACAATAATAATAATATAATAATAATATAATAATAATATAATAATCATAATAATAATATAATAATAATATAATAATCATAATAACACAATAATAATAATATAATAATCATAACACAATAATAATATAATAATCATAATAACACAATAATAATATAATAATCATAACACAATAATAATAATATAATCATAATAACACAACAATAATAATAACAACACAATGATAATAATATAATAATCATAACACAATAATGATAATAATAATAATATCATAATAACACAATAATAATATAATAATCATAATAACTCAACAGTAATATAATAATAATATAATAATCATAATAACACAATAATAATAATCATAATAACACAATAATAATAATATAATAATATAATAACACTATAATGATAATAATATAATAATCATAACACAATAATAATAATCATAATAACACAAATAATAATCATAATAACACAATAATAATAATATAATAATATAATAACACTATAATGATAATAATATAATAATCATAACACAATAATAATAATCATAATAACACAAATAATAATCATAATAACACAATAATAATATAATAATCATAATAACACAATAATAATATTATAATTATCATAACACAATAATAATAATCATAATAACACAATAATAATAATATAATAATAATATAATAACACTATAATGATAATAATATAATAATCATAATAACACAATAATAATAATATAATAATCATAATAACACAATAATAATAATATAATTATCATAACACAATAATAATAATCATAATAACACAATAATAATAATATAATAATAATATAATAACACTATAATGATAATAATATAATAATCATAATAACACAATAATAATAATATAATAATCATAATAACACAATAATAATAATAATAATATAATAATCATAATAACACTATAATGATAATAATATAATAATATAATAACACTATAATGATAATAATATAATAATATAATAATCATAATAACACTATAATGATAATAATATAATAATATAATAACACTACAATGATAATAATATAATAACACAACAATAATAATAATAATAATTATAATAATCATAATAACACAATAATAATAATATAATAATAATAATAATAATATACTAATAATCATAATAACACAATAATAATAAAATAATAATAATCATAATAACACTGTCAAAGAGGCAAAGATCCAGACTGCAACAATGGTAAACAGAACAATACGTTCATAACATTAATGTGCTGCGTTTTTTAAATGAGCTGCTACTAGTTTGATGGTTCTAGCCATATTGTCCTTTTAACAATCAACCATATTAACAACCTTACTTCATTTAAAACTTCACATTTCTATAATATAGGCTTCTTATCATAAGTAATGAGAGAGAGAGAGAGAGGGAGGGGATTAGAGAGAGAGAGAGAGAGAGAGAAGGAGGGGTTAGAGAGAGAGAGAGAGAGAGAGAGAGAGAGAGAGAGAGGGGGTTAGAGAGAGAGAGGGGGTTAGAGAGAGAGAGAGAGACAGTTAGAGGGGGTTAGAGAGAGACAGAGGGAGAGGGGGTTAGAGAGAGAGAGAGAGCAGTTAGAGGGTTAGAGAGAGACAGAGGGAGAGGGGGTTAGAGAGAGGGGGTTAGAGGGAGGGGGTTAGAGAGAGAGAGACAGAGGGAGGGGGGGTTAGAGAGAGGGGGGGTTAGAGAGAGGGGGGGTTCGAGGGAGAGAGATTAACAAGAGAGAGAGTCATGCATTGGGGCATAATTGAGGAATGTTAATAGGATTAGTTTCTGGGTTTGACTTTGCTGTCTGACTGGAGTCTGCTTGACCTATTGACCTGTTGACCTGCTAGCTGTGGGGTTTGGAGTGGAGCGCGTCTACCCCTCCCTATTGAGCGTCTGCCCTTCCTTGCTGAGCAGTACATTTCCGTAGAGACCTGCCTCTCTGTGTTCCCAGTCCCGCTGTGCTAAATGTGTTCCCGCCGCGTGCTTCTCTTACACCTTATCTGATGGAGTACAACTCAACCTCTTGACAGCTCCCAGCTTCCCTGAATGAACTAACCCTCAGCCCTGGTTACATGGACCCTGTCAGCTAAAGGATTTTATTGCAGAAAAACAACGAGAGACATCTTGATCCTGATCTCTGTAGCTGTAATATCTCTGGAGTCTGGTTCACTGGAGTCTGGTTCACTGGAGTCTGGTTCTCTGGAGTCTGGTTCTCTGGAGTCTGGTTCTCTGGAGTCTGGTTCTCTGGAGTCTGGTTCACTGGAGTCTGGTTCTCTGGAGTCTGGTTCTCTGGAGTCTGGTTCTCTGGAGTCTGGTTCACTGGAGTCTGGTTCTCTGGAGTCTGGTTCTCTGGAGTCTGGTTCTCTGGAGTCTGGTTCTCTGGAGTCTGGTTCTCTGGAGTCTGGTTCACTGGAGTCTGGTTCTCTGGAGTCTGGTTCACTGGAGTCTGGTTCACTGGAGTCTGGTTCTCTGGAGTCTGGTTCACTGGAGTCTGGTTCACTTGTGTTTCTAGTTCCGAACATGCAGTAGTATCTAACAAGTAATCTAACAATTTCACAACAACTACCTTATACAGTAAGGGAAAAAAGTATTTGATCCCCTGCTGATTTTGTACGTTTGCCCACTGACAAAGAAATGATCAGTCTATAATTTTAATGGAAGGTTTATTTGAACAGTGAGAGACAGAATAACCACAAAGAAATCCAGAAAAACGCACGTGAAAAATTTTAGAAATAGATTTGCATTTTAATGAGGGAAATAAGTATTTGACCCCTCTGCAAAACATGACTTAGTACTTGGTGGCAAAACCCTTGTTGGCAATCACAGAGGTCAGATGTTTCTTGTAGTTGGCCACCAGGTTTGCACACATCTCGGGAGGGATTTTGTCCCACTCCTCTTTTCAGATCTTCTCCAAGTCATTAAGGTTTCGAGGCTGACGTTTGGCAACTCGAACCTTCAGCTCCCTCCACAGATTTTCTATGGGATTAAGGTCTGGAGACTGGCTAGGCCACTCCAGGACCTTAATGTGCTTCTTCTTGAGCCACTCCTTTGTTGCCTTGGCCGTGTGTTTTGGGTCATTGTCATGCTGGATTACCCATCCACGACCCATTTTCAATGCCCTTGCTGAGGGAAGGAGGTTCTCACCCAAGATTTGACGGTACATGGCCCCGTCCATCGTCCCTTTGATGCGGTGAAGTTGTCCTGTCCCCTTGCAGAAAAACACCCCCAAAGCATAATGTTTCCACCTCCATGTTTGACGGTGGGGATGATGTTCTTGGGATCATAGGCAGCATTCCTCCTCCTCCAAACACGGCGAGTTGAGTTGATGCCAAAGAGCTCCATTTTGGTCTCATCTGACCACAACACTTCACCCAGTTGTCCTCTGAATCATTCAGATGTTCATTGGCAAACTTCAGACGGGCATGTATATGTGCTTTCTTGAGCAGGGGGACCTTGCGGGCGCTGCAGGATTTCAGTCCTTCATGGCGTAGTGTGTTACCAATTGTTTTCTTGGTGACTATGGTCCCAGCTGCCTTGAGATCATTGACAAGATCCTCCCGTGTAGTTCTGGGCTGATTCCTCACCGTTCTCATGATCATTGCAACTCCACGAGGTGAGATCTTGCATGGAGCCCCAGGCCGAGGGAGATTGACAGTTCTTTTGTGTTTCTTCCATTTGCGAATAATCGCACCAACTCTTGTCACTTTCTCACCAAGCTGCTTGGCGATGGTCTTGTAGCCCATTCCAGCCTTGTGTAGGTCTACAATCTTGTCCCTGACATCCTTGGAGAGGTCTTTGGTCTTGGCCATGGTGGAGAGTTTGGAATCTGATTGATTGCTTCTGTGGACAGGTGTCTTTTATACAGGTAACAAACTGAGATTAGGAGCACTCCCCTTTAAGAGTGTGCTCCTAATCTCAGCTCATTACCTGTATAAAAGACACCTGGGAGACAGAAATCTTTATGATTGATAGGGGGTCAAATACTTATTTCCCTCATTAAAATGCAAATCAATTTATAACATTTTTCACGTGCGTTTTTCTGGATTTTTTTTTTGTTGTTATTCTGTCTCTCACTGTTCAAATAAACCTACCATTAAAATTATAGACTGATCATTTCTTTGTCAGTGGGCAAGCGTACAAAATCAGCAGGGGATCAAATACTTTTTTCCATCACTGTACACACAAGAGTAAAGGAATGAATACGAGTATGTACATATAAATATATGGATGAGCAATGGCCGAGCGGCATAGGCTAGATGCAGTAGATGGTATGGAGTACAGTATATAAACATGAGATGAGTAATGTAGGATATGTAAACATTATATAAATGGCATCGTTTAAAGTGGCTAGTGATACATTTATTTCATCCAATTTTGTATTATTAAAGTGGCTAGAGATTTGAGTCGATGGCCGAACGGCATAGGCAAGATTCAGTAGATGGTTTAGAGTACAGTGTATACATTTGATATGAGTAATGTCGGATATGTAAACATTATAAAACTGACCATCCTACCGATCCTCGACTTCGGTGATGTCATTTACAAAACAGCTTCCAATACTCTACTCAACAAACTGGATGCAGTCTATCACAGTGCCATCCGCTTTGTCACCAAAGCCCCCTTATACCACCCACCACTGCGACCTGTATGCTCTAGTCGGCTGGCCCTCGCTACATACTCGTCACCAGACCCACTGGCTCCAGGTCATCTACAAGTCCCTGCTAGGTAAAGCCCCGCCTTATCTAGCTCGCTGGTAACCATAGCAGCACCCACCAGTAGCACGCGCTCCAGCAGGTATATCTCACTGGTCACCCCCAAAGCCAATTCCTCCTTTGGCCGACTTTCCTTCCAGTTCTCTGCTGCCAATGACTGGAACGAACTACAAAAATCTCTGAAACTGGAGACACTTATCTCCCTCACCAGCTTTAAGCACCAGCTGTCAGAGCAGTTCACAGACCCCTGCAGCTGTATATAGCCCATCTGTAAATAGCCCAACCAACTACCTCATCCCCTACCGTATTTATTTATTTATCTTGTTACTTTGCACCCCAGTTTTTCTACATTGCACATTCATCTACTGCACATTTACCATTCCAGTGTTTAATTGCTATATTGTAATTACTTCGCCACCATGGCCTATGTACTGCCTTACCTCCCTTATCCTACCTCATTTGCACTCTTTGTATATAGATTTGTTTTTCTACTGTATTATTGACTGTATGTTTGTTTTACTCCATGTGTAACTCTGTGTTGTTGTTTGTGTTGAACTGCTTTGTTTTATCTTGGTCCAGGTCGCAGTTGTAAATGAGAACTTGTTCTCAACTTGTCTACCTGGTTAAATAAAGGTGAAATAAATAAACAAAAATTATACAAAATTGTTTAAAGTGGCTAGTGATACATTTGTTACATCCAATCCTATTATTTAAAGTGGCTAGAGATTTGAGTCAGTATGTTGGCAGCAGCCACTCAATGTTAGTGGTGGCTGTTTAACAGTCTGATGGCCTTGAGGTAGAAGCTGTTTTTCAGTCTCTCGGTCCCAGCTTTGATGCACCTGTACTGACCTCACCTTCTGGATGATAGCGGGGTGAACAGGCAGTGGATCGGGTGGTTGTTGGCCTTGATGATCTTTTTGGCCTTCCTGTGACATCGGGTGGTGTAGGTGTCCTGGAGGTCAGGTAGTTTACCCCCGGTGATGCGTTGTGCAGTCCTCACTACCCTCTGGAGAGCCTTACGGTTGTGGGCGGAGCAGTTGCCGTACCAGGCTGGGATACAGCCCAACAGGATGCTCTCGATTGTGCATCTGTAGAAGTTTGTGAGTGTTTTTGGTGACAAGCCCAATTTCTTCAGGCTTCTTTAGGTTGAAGAGGCGCTGTTGCGCCTTCTTCACCACGCTGTCTGTGTGGGTGGACCAATTCAGTTTGTCCGTGATGTGTACGCCAAGGAACTTAAAACTTTCCACCTTCTCCACTACTGTCCCTTCGATGTGGATAGGGGGGTGCTCCCTCTCCTGTTTCCTGAAGTCCACGATCATCTCTTTTGTTTTGTTGACGTTGAGTGAGAGGTTATTTTCCTGACACCACACTCCGAGGGCCCTCACCTCCCTATAGGCCGTCTAGTCGTTGTTGGTAATCAAGCCTACCACTGTAGTGTCGTCAGCAAACTTGATGATTGAGTTGGATGCATGCTTGGCCACGCAGTCATGGGTATACAGGAGAGGGCTGAGAACGCACCCCTGTGAGGCCCCAGTGTTGAGGATCAGTGGGGTGGAGATGTTGTTTCCTACCCTCACCACCTGGGGCCGGCCCGTCAGGAAGTCCAGGACCCAGTTGCACAGGGCTGGGTCGAGACCTAGGGTCTCGAGCTAAATGACGAGCTTGGAGGGAACTATGGCGTAGTCGATGAACAGCATTCTTACATAGTTAATGGTCACTACTGTAGTGGCTCTGGGCAAAAGAGAGTCTGCTAAATGACTCACTGCTGTAGTGGCTCTGGATCAGAGAGTCTGCTAAATGACTCACTACTGTAGTGGCTCTGGATAAGAGAGTCTGCTAAATGACTCACTACTGTAAGTGGCTCTGGATAAGAGAGTCTGCTAAATGACTCACTACTGTAGTGGCTCTGGATAAGAGAGTCTGCTAAATGACTCCCTACTGTAGTGGCTCTGGATAAGAGAGTCTGCTAAGTCAGATGACTGGTTAGGGTTGGTGTGGTTTGGACCCTGTTGTGTCAGATCAGTCTGGTTAGGGTTGGTGTGGTTTGGACCCTGTGGTGTCAGATCAGTCTGGTTAGGGTTGGTGTGGTTTGGACCCTGTGGTGTCAGATCAGTCTGGGTAGGGTTGGTGTGGTTTGGACCCTGTAGTGTCAGATCAGTCTGGTTATGGTTGGTGTGGTTTGGACCCTGTGGTGTCAGATCAGTCTGGTTAGGGTTGGTGTGGTTTGGACCCTGTGGTGTCAGATCAGTCTGGTTAGGGTTGGTGTGGTTTGGACACTGTGGTGTCAGATCAGTCTGGTTAGGGTTGGTGTGGTTTGGACCCTGTGGTGTCAGATCAGTCTGTTTAGGGTTGGTGTGGTTTGGACCCTGTGGTGTCAGATCAGTCTGGTTACGGTTGGAGTGGTTTGGACCCTGTGGTGTCAGATCAGTCTGGTTAGGGTTGGTGTGGTTTGGACCCTGTGGTGTCAGATCAGTCTGGTTACGGTTGGTGTGGTTTGGACCCTGTGGTGTCAGATCAGTCTGTTTAGGGTTGGTGTGGTTTGGACCCTGTGGTGTCAGATCAGTCTGGTTACGGTTGGTGTGGTTTGGACCCTGTGGTGTCAGATCAGTCTGGTTAGGGTTGGTGTGGTTTGGACCCTGTGGTGTCAGATCAGTCTGGTTACGGTTGGTGTGGTTTGGACCCTGTGGTGTCAGATCAGTCTGGGTAGGGTTGGTGTGGTTTGGACCCTGTGGTGTCAGATCAGTCTGGTTAGGGTTGGTGTGGTTTGGACCCTGTGGTGTCAGATAAGTCTGGTTAGGGTTGGTGTGGTTTGGACACTGTGGTGTCAGATCAGTCTGGTTAGGGTTGGTGTGGTTTGGACCCTGTGGTCCCGCCACCACCCTCCTCCTCCCGCCCCAGTCACCCAGAGATGACCCAAGGCCCGTCAGCCATCCGACCATGGGTAAATCCCACACAACATGTTCTGGAGCTGGACACATAAAGCCTGAGTCCCAAATGACACCCTATTCCTTATTTGGCCCTAGTCAGAAGTAGTTCCCTATATAGGGGGGGCAGGGTGCTATTTTGGGACGCACGCTAATTCTGATCCCTGAAACCGAAACAGACAGTCTCCGTTACTATTGTTCCGGATATAGTATCACCCTGGTCCCGTATTTTAATAGGGCCTGGAACTGTGTGTTTGGGGGGAAAACGTAAGTGAAGTGAGCCTAACAGACCTGTATCCTGCACAGGCAGTCAGCTATTGGTTAATGGTCAGTCAGGCCGTCAGCTATTGGTTAATGGTCAGTCAGGCCGTCAGCTATTGGTTAATGGTCAGTCAGTCAGTCAGCTATAGGTTAATGGTCAGTCAGGCCGTCAGCTATTGGTTAATGGTCAGTCAGTCAGCTATAGGTTAATGGTCAGTCAGTCAGTCAGCCATAGGTTAATGGTCAGTCAGTCAGTCAGCTATTGGTTAATGGTCAGTCAGTCAGCTATTGGTTAATGGTCAGTCAGGCCGTCAGCTATTGGTTAATGGTCAGTCAGTCAGCTATTGGTTAATGGTCAGTCAGGCCGTCAGCTATTGGTTAATGGTCAGTCAGTCAGCTATTGGTTAATGGTCAGTCAGCTATAGGTTAATGGTCAGTCAGTCAGCTATAGGTTAATGGTCAGTCAGTCAGCTATAGGTTAATGGTCAGTCAGGCCGTCAGCTATTGGTTAATGGTCAGTCAGTCAGCTATAGGTTAATGGACAGTCAGTCAGCTATTGGTTAATGGTCAGTCAGTCAGCTATTGGTTAATGGTCAGTCAGGCCGTCAGCTATTGGTTAATGGTCAGTCAGGCCGTCAGCTATTGGTTAATGGTCTGTCAGTCAGCTATTGGTTAATGGTCAGTCAGTCAGCTATAGGTTAATGGTCAGTCAGTCAGCTATAGGTTAATGGTCAGTCAGTCAGCTATTGGTTAATGGTCAGTCAGTCAGCTATAGGTTAATGGTCAGTCAGTCAGCTATTGGTTAATGGTCAGTCAGCTATAGGTTAATGGTCAGTCAGTCAGCTATAGGTTAATGGTCAGTCAGTCAGCTATAGGTTAATGGTCAGTCAGCTATAGGTTAATGGTCAGTCAGTCAGTCAGCTATAGGTTAATGGTCAGTCAGTCAGTCAGCTATAGGTTAATGGTCAGTCAGTCAGCTATTGGTTAATGGTCAGTCAGTCAGCTATAGGTTAATGGTCAGTCAGTCAGTCAGCTATAGGTTAATGGTCAGTCAGTCAGTCAACTATTGGTTAATGGTCAGTCAGTCAGCTATAGGTTAATGGTCAGTCAGTCAGTCAGCTATAGGTTAATGGTCAGTCAGTCAGCTATTGGTTAATGGTCAGTCAGTCAGCTATAGGTTAATGGTCAGTCAGTCAGTCAGTCAGCTATAGGTTAATGGTCAGTCAGTCAGCTATTGGTTAATGGTCAGTCAGTCAGCTATAGGTTAATGGTCAGTCAGCCAGCTATTGGTTAATGGTCAGTCAGTCAGTCAGCTATAGGTTAATGGTCAGTCAGTCAGCTATTGGTTAATGGTCAGTCAGTCAGCTATAGGTTAATGGTCAGTCAGTCAGCTATAGGTTAATGGTCAGTCAGTCAGTCAGCTAGAGGCGCTGTTGTGCCTTCTTCACCACACTGTGTGGGTCGACCTATTTCAGATTGCCAGTAATTGCTACTCAGAGGAACTTGAATTGTTTTACCTTCACTGTTCCCCACGTCGATGTAAATGAGGGTGTGCACCCTCTGCTGTCTCTTGAATTCCACGACCAGTTCCTTCGTTTTGTTGACGTTGAGGGAGAGGTTATTTTCCTGGCATCACTACGCCAGGGCCCTCACCTCCTCCATGTAGGCTGTCTTGTCCCTTTTGGTGATCAGGTACTGTTGTGTTGTCTGCAAACTTGGTGATTGAGTTGGAGGCGTGCATGGCCACACAGTCATGGGTGAACAGGGAGTACAGGAGGGGGCTGAGCACGCACCCCTGTGTTAAGGATCAGCGTCGTGGAGGTGTTGTTTCCTACCTTCACCTGGGGACGGTCCATCAGGAAGCTCGTCCAGTTTGTTCTCAGGAAGCTCGTCCAGTTTGTACATCCGTCAATGGAACAGAAGGTATAGGCAGATTATTTATTTATCCTGCGCCCCCTACTGGTTGAAGTAGAAATGTTCCTCCAAATCCAGGTTAGTGGTCGCTGTTCTGATGTCCAGAAGCTCTTTTCGGTCATAGAAAACGATGGTAGAAGCATTACGTACTAAAAAAGTTTAAGATCAGCACCAGGAGCCCGTAAAACAGCAGCTATCCATTACAGCGCCATTCCTTCCATAACCTTGTACTATAGCTAGATCCTTCGTGGTACAGCTCAGCTAGAATGGCAAGTCATTGAGAAGAAGGCCTTGTAAACCAGAGTTGAATATCCTGATTCCTGCCTGGCGCAGTCAGCTTTAATTGCCCCTCTGTGTTTTGGTACGTGGCACTGGGGTCGTAATGGCTGTCATATAGACCCTTAAGGCCCTGAGAGTTGCCTTGGTCATGTGGTGTAGGATAATGTCACTTCCCCTCTTTCCTGACTCTGGTATAATGAGATAGTATATCACCTGACGTGCCTCCCAAATTGCACCCTATTTTCTATGTAGTGTCCCAGATGGCACCCTATTTCCTACACAGTGTCCCAAATGGCACCCTATTTCCTACGTAGTGCACTACTTTTTAGAAGGGAATAGGGTGCCATTTGGGATGTGACCCTGGTGTTAAACTGAGCAGAGTAATGATGGCACCTACAGTCAGGGGTCTGGTCTCCTTTTCTCACTCTCTCTCACTCCTCTCTCTCGCTGTTTTGTTTTCTCTCTCCTACTTTCTCTCTCTCTCTTTCTCCATCCCTCCATTTCTCTCTCCATTCTTTGTTACAGCAGAGCCAAGTTAACCCAAACCTTCCCTGCTCTCTCATCTCTCTCTCTCTCTCTTTCAATTTCAATTTCAATTTCAATTTCAATTTAAGGGGCTTTATTGGCATGGGAAAAATGTCTCTCTCTCCCTTCTTTAATACAGTCAGGCCTTGAGCCCCCCCACCACCACCTCTCTTAACACAGCTATAAAATAAGAATTCAGAACACGGGAATCCTCTGCCCTTGTTCTTTTTATTACAGAACTCCGAGGTCTTTGGTATGGAAGGTCATTCCTGCTCCAGGAGTGTTTCTGCGCTTTCATGTTTTTTTTTTTTTTTAAAGGCTCTAGCATTAATCTATTTATTTTTCTCCCCCTCGCCTCGCAGGCAAATATGTGACCAGTCTGCAATCTATCTCATGTGTATGAATGCTCCGCTTGTTGTACTTTGTTATGAGAACAGAACAGAGGCACCTTTCCCCTTCTGCATCCCAAATGGTACCATATTCCCTGATTGGGACCTGGTCAAAAGTAGTGCGCTATGTAGCGTACCATTTGGGACAGAAAGGTTACTATTCTGAGGTCGTTCTGTGGGAGCTTATTTCTGAGTGTCAGGGTGGTCAGTGTTGTTGGACAGTTAGACACTATATGACCAAACGTATGTGGACACACGATAACAGAGGGCCTGCTC
This sequence comes from Brachymystax lenok tsinlingensis, assembly GCA_030435695.1. Taxonomy (NCBI): domain Eukaryota; kingdom Metazoa; phylum Chordata; class Actinopteri; order Salmoniformes; family Salmonidae; genus Brachymystax; species Brachymystax lenok. The sequence goes on along the minus strand of CM059781.1, from coordinate 2,363,792 downwards.
GACAGATACCAGAGGGCCTGGAAGGCCTAGACAGATACCTGGAAGGCCTAGACAGATACCTGGAAGGCCTAGACAGATACCTGGAAGGCCTAGACAGATAACTGGAAGGCCTAGACAGATAACTGGAAGGCCTAGACAGATAACTGGAAGGCCTAGACAGATAACTGGAAGGCCTTCCAGGTTATAGAAAACAATCCATTCAGACTCCATGTCTACCTACCTACTGGTTATAGAACACAATCCATTCAGACTCCATGTCTACCTACCTACTGGTTATAGAAAACAATCCATTCAGACTCCATGTCTACCTACCTACTGGTTATAGAACACAATCCATTCAGACTCCATGTCTACCTACCTACTGGTTATAGAACACAATCCATTCCAGACTCCATGTCTACCTACCTACTGGTTATAGAAAACAATCCATTCAGACTCCATGTCTACCTACCTACTGGTTATAGAAAACAATCCATTCAGACTCCATGTCTACCTACCTACTGGTTATAGAACACAATCCATTCAGACTCCATGTCTACCTACCTACTGGTTATAGAACACAATCCATTCAGACTCCATGTCTACCTACCTACTGGTTATAGAACACAATCCATTCAGACTCCATGTCTACCTACCTACTGGTTATAGAACACAATCCATTCAGACTCCATGTCTACCTACCTACTGGTTATAGAAAACAATCCATTCAGACTCCATGTCTACCTACCTACTGGTTATAGAACACAATCCATTCCAGACTCCATGTCTACCTACCTACTGGTTATAGAACACAATCCATTCAGACTCCATGTCTACCTACCTACTGGTTATAGAAAACAATCCATTCAGACTCCATGTCTACCTACCTACTGGTTATAGAAAACAATCCATTCAGACTCCATGTCTACCTACCTACTGGTTATAGAAAACAATCCATTCAGACTCCATGTCTACCTACCTACTGGTTATAGAAAACAATCCATTCAGACTCCATGTCTACCTACCTACTGGTTATAGAACATTTGCTCTTAGTATTTGTCCAGTAGGTTTCCTCAAGGAGAAAGCCCCCAATTCTATATCAAATAGAATACATCAGAAAACCCTATAGTAAATATTGTAGCAATATCCACAAAAACACATGTACTGCAGCATACTACAGTATTTAGAGCATAGTATACTATAGTATTGCTCACTGAGAAAGTTCAGTAATCTGCTGTTCATGATGTCGTGGCGCAGAATATTTTCCCCTGGTTTCTGTTGACACAAATAATTAGTTTGGGTCCAATTTGTTATTAGTCTTTTGTTCCAGAAGTTAGGGAAACAGCCTACGCTTTGTTAAAAAGTTTGGAGTTAAAGAAGAAGAAAATTCCAGAATCTAAATTCAAAAGTACATCTTAATGCTTTAATTCAAAATGTCAAATACCATCAGAATATGAAGCCAGTCAGATAAATCATAACAAAATACATCTGGAAATGTCACATAGTTAAAACCTCCTACATTCAAGCAATTAACAGCACTGAAGGTCGACTAGAAAAAGCAGGCTGCTTTTAATGACCGGAGCGTTTTCTCCTATGAAAAGTCTAGTACGGTCCAGACCACTTCATTTCTGCTGATTTGTTTAAAATGGCATCAGCCAATCTTCAAATGGTGTGAGTTGCTAAATGTTATCTGTAAAAGGGGCTTCCCAGCCCAGGAGGAGAGGCTTGTATCCCAAATGGCATCATATTCCCTACATAGTGCACTTCTTTTTCACCCAGATCCCTATGTACTCTGGTCTAAAGTAGTGCACACTACGTAGGGAATAGGGTGCCGTTTTGGGATGCATTCAGAGAGTGAGACAAGGACGGACTAAAAGATAACCTTTTCATATGTGCTTATGTTCTTAAGTTAAGTCTCCTCCTGAAATATAGAAATGATAAAATATATAAATAAAAAGCCTTAGCTAGCTGACTTTTCCCGAGTGCTGACATTAAAAGTTGGTCCAATTTCCCACTCCTCATCCCAGGAATTCACCTTCCTTTGTTCTCCTAATCCCTGGGAGGAACTTCTACATCTGGAAGTTTGGGAAGAGAATGTTTCTTCTATCTGGGTGGTGCTGGCTTAGAGAAACAATCTTTCCTGCTCCCTCTACCTCTCTCTCTCTCTATCCCTCTCTCCTTACCCAACCTCTATCCCTCTCTCCTCTACCTCCCTCTCTCTCTCTCTCTCTCTCTCTCTCTCTCTCTCTCTCTCTCTCTCTCTCCTTACCCTCCCTCTATCCCTCTCTCCTCTACCTCCCTCTCTGTATAGCCATCATTCAGCTATAATACTATACATCTTCACCTGATAAACAGTACCTCTAGCCATCATTCAGCTATAATACTAAACATCTTCACCTGATAAACAGTACCTCTAGCCATCATTCAGCTATAATACTAAACATCTTCACCTGATAAACAGTACCTCTAGCCATCATTCAGTTATAATACTATACATCTTCACCTGATAAACAGTACCTCTAGCCATCATTCAGCTATAATACTATACATCTTCACCTGATAAACAGTACCTCTAGCCATCATTCAGCTATAATACTATACATCTTCACCTGATAAACAGTACCTCTAGCCATCATTCAGTTATAATACTAAACATCTTCACCTGATAAACAGTACCTCTAGCCATCATTCAGCTATAATACTATACATCTTCACCTGATAAACAGTACCTCTAGCCATCATTCAGCTATAATACTAAACATCTTCACCTGATAAACAGTACCTCTAGCCATCATTCAGCTATAATACTATACATCTTCACCTGATAAACAGTACCTCTAGCCATCATTCAGCTATAATACTATACATCTTCACCTGATAAACAGTACCTCTAGCCATCATTCAGTTATAATACTAAACATCTTCACCTGATAAACAGTACCTCTAGCCATCATTCAGCTATAATACTATACATCTTCACCTGATAAACAGTACCTCTAGCCATCATTCAGCTATAATACTAAACATCTTCACCTGATAAACAGTACCTCTAGCCATCATTCAGTTATAATACTATACATCTTCACCTGATAAACAGTACCTCTAGCCATCATTCAGTTATAATACTATACATCTTCATCTGATAAACAGTACCTCTAGCCATCATTCATTCAGAACAGTAACCTGAAGACAATAGATATACAGTACAGCGAGGTATTTTCCACCTGCAGCCCTGTCAGTCTAGATCAGGAATTGACACGTTGAGAGATGTCAGTGTCTTTTCTCTCGCCTTGATAGATCAGTACTGGGGGGCGAGACGTACTCCTGTGTCTGATGTTTGTGTGTGTGTCTGTGTGTGTGTGTGTGTGTGTGTGTGTGTGTGTGTGTGTGTGTGTGTGTGTGTGTGTGTGTGTGTGTGTGTGTGTGTGTGTGTGTGTGTGTGTGTATATGGGGAGCAGCTGTCTTCTGTGGCAGGTTAGATGAAGGCATAATGGGTTGGAAGCAGCACTGTTCTCTCTCCCTCATGGAGGTGATTGCTAGGAGACGCTTGGTTTCAGACCCTCAATAATCCTTGTCCAGAAGAGAGAGTGATCCGATGTCTTCTAGCAGGAGTAGTGACTGGCTCCAAATCCAAGAGGATTTACTGGCTCCAAATCCAAGAGTAGTGACTGGCTCCAAATCCAAGAGTAGTGACTGGCTCCAAATCCAAGAGGATTTACTGGCTCCAAATCCAAGAGGATTGACTGGCTCCAAATCCAAGAGTAGTGACTGGCTCCAAATCCAAGAGTAGTGACTGGCTCCAAACCCAAGAGTAGTGACTGGCTCCAAATCCAAGAGTAGTGACTGGCTCCAAATCCAAGAGTAGTGACTGGCTCCAAATCCAAGAGGAATTACTGGCTCCAAATCCAAGAGGAATGACTGGCTCCAAATCCAAGAGGATTGACTGGCTCCAAATCCAAGAGTAGTGACTGGCTCCAAATCCAAGAGTAGTGACTGGCTCCAAATCCAAGAGGAAATACTGGCTCCAAATCCAAGAGTAATGACTGGCTCCAAACTCAAGAGTAGTGACTGGCTCCAAACCCAAGAGTAGTGACTGGCTCCAAATCCAAGAGGATTGACTGCCTCCAAATCCAAGAGGATTGACTGGCTCCAAATCCAAGAGTAGTGACTGGCTCCAAATCCAAGAGTAATGACTGGCTCCAAACCCAAGAGGAATGACTGGCTCCAAACCCAAGAGTAGTGACTGGCTCCAAACCCAAGAGGATTGACTGGCTCCAAATCCAAGAGTAGTGACTGGCTCCAAATCCAAGAGGATTGACTGGCTCCAAATCCAAGAGTAGTGACTGGCTCCAAATCCAAGACTAATGACTGGCTCCAAATCCAAGAGGATTTACTGGCTCCAAATCCAAGAGGATTGACTGGCTCCAAATCCAAGAGTAGTGACTGGCTCCAAACCCAAGAGGAATGACTGGCTCCAAACCCAAGAGTAGTGACTGGCTCCAAATCCAAGAGTAGGGACTGGCTCCAAATCCAAGAGGTTGTCTTCTGTGGCATATGGTCAGTACCAGTACCATATTAACAATGTGCAGGGATACTGGAGTGATGGAGGTAGATATGTATAGGGGTAAGAGTGACTAGGCAACAGGATATATAATAAACAGAGTAGCAGCAGCATAAATTATAATTATATGTGTGTGTGTAGAGTCAGTATACATGTGTGTGTGTTGGAGTGTCAGTGTGTGTGTGTAAAAATAAAACACAAGGGTCCACTCAGATAGTCTGTTTAGCCATTCTGTTCATCTGGCTTGGGGGTAGAAGCTGTTCAGGAGCCTGTTGGTGCCAGACCTGATGCTCCGGTACCGCCTGCCATCAGAAAACAGAGAGAACAGTCTCTAGTAATGATCAGGCCTTCCACCACCGTGTCGTCAGCAAACTTGTTGATGGGGCTGTAGTCATGCGTGGCCTACTCAGTCGTGGGTGAACAGGGAGTACAAGAGGGGACTAAGCACGCACCCTTGAGGGGCCCCGTGTTGAGGGTCAGTGTGGTGGAGGTGATGTGCCTACCCTCACCACCTGGGGTCGGCCCGTCAGGAAGTCCAGGATCCAGTTGCAGAGGAAGGGGTTCAGTCCCAGGGTCCTTAGCTTAGTGATGAGCTTGGAGAGGACTATGGTGTTGAATGCTGAGCTGTAGTCAATGAAATGCATTCTCACATAGTTATTCCTCTTTTTTAGGTGGGTGAGGGCAGTGTGGAGAGCAACTGACATTGCGTGTTCTATTGGTCTGTTGGTGCGGTAGGCAAGTTGGAGTGTGTCCAGGGTGTCTGGGATGATGGGGTTGATGTGTGCCATAACCAGCCTCTCAAAACGTCATTATTCGTCATTATTCCAGATGTGAGCTCTACAGGGCGGTAGTCATTGTGGCATGAAGCCTTAGAGTTCTTAGGAACAGGGAGGATTGTGGTCATCTTAAAACACGTGGGGATTACAGACTGGGACAAGGAGAGGTTGAACATTACTGTGAATATGCCGGCCAGCTGTTCTGCGCATGCTCTGAGAACGCGCCCTGAAATACTGTCGGGCTCCGCAGCCTTGTGGGTGTTGACCTGATTAAAGACCTTAGTCACGTCGACCTGGTTGACTGGGATGACTGGGCTGACTGACTGACTGGTTGACTGGGATTGACTGGGCTGACTGGTTGACTGGGATGACTGGGCTGACTGACTGACTGGTTGACTGGGATGACTGGGCTGACTGACTGGTTAGCTGACTGGTTGACTGGGATGACTGGGTTGACTGACTAGTTGACTGGGATGACTGACTGGTTAGCTGACTGGTTGACTGGATGACTGGGCTGACTGACTGGTTGACTGGGATGACTGGGCTGACTGACTGGTTAGCTGACTGGTTGACTGGGATGACTGACTGGTTGACTGGGATGACTGGGATGACTGGTTAGCTGACTGGGATGACAGGGCTGACTGACTGGTCAGCTGACTGGTTGACTGGGATGACTGGGCTGACTGACTGGTTGACTGGGATGACTGGGCTGACTGACTGGTTAGCTGACTGGTTGACTGGGATGACTGACTGGTTGACTGGGATGACTGGGCTGACTGACTGAATGTGTTTTACGACCAGGATGTGAGGTGGATTAATGGAGGCCATTCATCAGAATCTTCATAATAACCAGGTCTCTCACATGTCAAGGCTAGTATACATACCGTAATGTGTGTGTGTACCGTAATGTGTGTGTGTGTGTGCGTGCGTATGCGAGACACTCTGTACCATACCCAGGTAATACCCACAGGCATATTTCAGGCCACCTCTCCTCCTCTGGATAATCCGAGGTGAAGGACCTTGTATTGAATTAGGTGATCTGTACCGGGTCCTGGCTGCATTCTGCTGGGATGTGATGTGTGTCGGCTGTGCCCGGTGTGTCTGTAGGAATGGCTGAGTGTTCAGAGAGGTGAAGAAGATGAAGAAGACTGTGTCTGTGTACCAAAAGCCGCCATTTTCCCAATGTAGTGCACTGTGTAGAGTGCACTCTAGTGCACTCTGGTGAAAAGTAGTGCACTATGTAGGGAATGGTGTGTCATATTGGACACAGACAAGGTAAATGGAGGGGTCTGAGACAACCAGTAAGCAGTGGAGCCGACGGCTCTTCCTTTTTGACTGACTTGCTTCTCATTCCCTCTCCTTTGCTCGGCATGCCGTGAAATGGTTTTTCTGTAGGCCATTACCTCGAGAGGAGGCTTGGTAGCAGGCAGGGATCCTTCCTCTCCTCCCCTCTCTTCTCCTACCCTCAAATCTCCTCTCCTCTCTTCTCCTACCCTCAAATCTCCTCTCCTCTCCTCTCCTCTCTTCTCCTACCCTCAAATCTCCTCTCCTCTCTTCTCCTACCCTCAAATCTCCTCTTCTCTCCCCTTCTCCAATCTCCTCCCCTCTCCACTCCTACCCTCTAATCTCCTCTCCCCTTCTCCCCTCGAATCTCATCCCTTCTCCTCTCCTCCCCTCTAATCTCTTCCCCTCTCCTCTCCGCTCATCTCCTCTAATCTCCTCCCCTCCCTTCTCCTCACCCCTCCTCTCTCCTCTCTCCTCTCTCCTCTCTCCTCTCTTCTCCTCTTCTATCCTTTCCATAGCTGTAGTGTCTCCTGTCTCCTTTCTGCTGTCATATCAGAGTGTTAATGCAGCCAGCAGAAGACAGCCGCGGTGCGCTAGTGGCAAGAGAGAGAGAACAGAACAGGCTGGGTTGTATATTACCACCCTCAGAACAGGCTGGGTTGTATATTACCACCCTCAGAACAGGCTGGGTTGTATATTACCACCCTCAGAACAGGCTGGGTTGTATATTACCACCCTCAGAACAGGCTGGGTTGTATATTACCACCCCCAGAACAGGCTGGGTTGTATATTACCACCCCCAGAACAGGCTGGGTTGTATATTACCACCATCAGAACAGGCTGGGTTGTATATTACCACCCTCAGAACAGGCTGGGTTGTATATTACCACCCTCAGAACAGGCTGGGTTGTATATTACCACCCCCAGAACAGGCTGGGTTGTATATTACCACCATCAGAACAGGCTGGGTTGTATATTACCACCCTCAGAACAGGCTGGGTTGTATATTACCACCCTCAGAACAGGCTGGGTTGTATATTACCACCCTCAGAACAGGCTGGGTTGTTGACCTTGGTCTTCTGTCGTACTCATCAGGCTGTAGGTATTGATTCGTCGCGTAGTCAACCATGATGTGGTTGGATTTCATATGCTATACATGCTAAAGGATGTGGTTGGATTTCATATCTGTTTCTTTGATATATTGAAAGCAAGCATTGTGAATTCATGCCTCACTTCGCTACAGTATCTAATGTAGAGTAAACACACACACATTCCTGTGTGTATTGAACTGTAAGTCATTTATAATGGTGTTGAATGGCTGTTCTTCAGCGCTCCATTACCCCGGCTGCCCAATACACGCACCTCACATGTCCCCCCTGAGAGGAGACCCCGGCTGCCCAATACACACACCTCACATGTCCCCTGAGAGGAGACCCGGCTGTCCAATACACACACCTCACATGTCCCCCTGAGAGGAGATGGGATCAGGCTGTTCTGTGTGATGCTGAGGCTTTGACAGAAAAATATTCTGCTGTGAATAAACGCATTTTCAAACGCATTTTCAACCCCACGTGTCCGCACGGCTACCGCAAACACTCAGTAATTCCCAGACCGGAGCAGACACACACACACGCACAGTAAAGCTTGGTGTTTACTCAGCCTCTAGCCTGCATCACACAGTAAAGCTTGGTGTTTACTCAGCCTCTAACCAGCATCACACAGTAAAGCGTGGTGTTTACTCAGCCTCTAACCAGCATCACACAGTAAAGCTTTGTGTTTACTCAGCCTCTAGCCAGCATCACACATTAAAGCTTTGTGTTTAATCAGCCTCTAGCCAGCATCACGCAGTAAAGCTTTGTGTTTACTCAGCCTCTAGCCAGCATCACACAGTAAAGCTTGGTGTTTACTCAGCCTCTAACCAGCATCACACAGTAAAGCGTGGTGTTTACTCAGCCTCTAACCAGCATCACACAGTAAAGCTTTGTGTTTACTCAGCCTCTAACCAGCATCACACAGTAAAGCTTGGTGTTTACTCAGCCTCTAGCCAGCATCACACAGTAAAGCTTGGTGTTTACTCAGCCTCTAGCCAGCATCACACAGTAAAGCTTGGTGTTTACTCAGCCTCTAGCCAGCATCACGCAGTAAAGCTTGGTGTTTACTCAGCCTCTAGCCAGCATCACGCAGTAAAGCTTTGTGTTTACTCAGCCTCTAGCCAGCATCACACAGTAAAGCTTGGTGTTTACTCAGCCTCTAACCAGCATCACACAGTAAAGCGTGGTGTTTACTCAGCCTCTAACCAGCATCACACAGTAAAGCTTTGTGTTTACTCAGCCTCTAACCAGCATCACACAGTAAAGCTTGGTGTTTACTCAGCCTCTAGCCAGCATCACACAGTAAAGCGTTGTGTTTACTCAGCCTCTATCCAGCATCACGCAGTAAAGCTTTGTGTTTACTCAGCCTCTAGCCAGCATCACACAGTAAAGCTTTGTGTTTACTCAGCCTCTAGCCAGCATCACACAGTAAAGCTTGGTGTTTACTCAGCCTCTATCCAGCATCACGCAGTAAAGCTTTGTGTTTACTCAGCCTCTAGCCAGCATCACACAGTAAAGCTTTGTGTTTACTCAGCCTCTAGCCAGCATCACACAGTAAACCTCCTGTTCTAATCTAGACTGATCCATATGCATGAGGCCACTGCTGAGAGCTCACACTCACACACACACTCTCACACACACTCACACTCACACTCACTCACACACTCACACACACACTCACACACACTCACACTCACACACACACTCACACACTCACACACACACTCACTCACACACACACCAGACCTGAGAGGTTTGAGGTGAATAACAGTGAGACCCTGCTTATAGAGATGAGATTGTATCAGTTTCTTATTTTTCTACAACGTGTGGATGCATAAGCCATAGAAATCCACTCATATATTTCTGTGGATTAGTCTTCAGCTCAGCATGTGTGTCTGTGGTGTAGTCTTCAGCTCAGCATGTGTGTCTGTGGTGTAGTCTTCAGCTCAGCATGTGTGTCTGTGGTGTAGTCTTCAGCTCAGCATGTGTGTCTGTGGTGTAGTCTTCAGCTGAGCCCTAGTGTCTGTGGTGTAATCTTCAACTGAGTTTGTGTCTGTGGTGTAGTCTTCAGCTGAGCCCTAGTGTCTGTGGTGTAATCTTCAGCTGAGCCTGTGTGTCTGTGGTGTATTTTTCAGCTCAGCCTGTGTGTCTGTGGTGTAGTCTTCAGCTGAGTTTGTGTCTGTGGTGTAGTCTTCAGCTGAGTTTGTGTCTGTGGTGTAGTCTTCAGCTGAGCCTGTGTGTCTGTGGTGTAATCTTCAGCTGAGTTTGTGTCTGTGGTGTATTCTTCAGCTCAGCTTGTGTGTCTGTGGTGTAATCTTCAGCTGAGTTTGTTTCTGTGGTGTAGTCTTCAGCTGAGCCCTAGTGTCTGTGGTGTAATCTTCAGCTGAGCCTGTGTGTCTGTGGTGTAGTCTTCAGCTGAGCCTGTGTGTCTGTGGTGTATTCTTCAGCTGAGCCATAGTGTCTGTGGTGTATTCTTCAGCTCAGCATGTGTGTCTGTGGTGTAGTCTTCAGCTGAGAGAGTCTTTCTCACCAAGACGGCAGCTGAGCCCGTGTGTCTCGTGCGCTTCTGTTTGTTTGTTTGTTTGTTTGTTTGAGTGTTTTTTGGTTATAAACTTTCCAAATGCAACAATCATTTTTTCATATAGTCAACAAGTTACTTGGCTATATAAAAGATTGTTCATCTTTTCGCTTATCGGAGAAAGCAGACAGATATCAATCGCTCTTGTGCCCAATTCTGAAACCCTTCTCTCCTACCCAGTCTAGCTGTGTCTCCTGTCTGGTTGAAAGCCTCCTCTCCTACCCAGTCTAGCTGTGTCTCCTGTCTGGTTGAAAGCCTCCTCTCCTACCCAGTCTAGCTGTGTCTCCTGTCTGGTTGAAAGCCTCCTCTCCTACCCAGTCTAGCTGTGTCTCCTGTCTGGTTGAAAGCCTCCTCTCCTACCCAGTCTAGCTGTGTCTCCTGTCTGGTTGAAAGCCTCCTCTCCTACCCAGTCTAGCTGTGTCTCCTGTCTGGTTGAAAGCCTCCTCTCCTACCCAGTCTAGCTGTGTCTCCTGTCTGGTTGAAAGCCTCCTCTCCTACCCAGTCTAGCTGTGTCTCCTGTCTGGTTGAAAGCCTCCTCTCCTACCCAGTCTAGCTGTGTCTCCTGTCTGGTTGAAAGCCTCCTCTCCTACCCAGTCTAGCTGTGTCTCCTGTCTGGTTGAAAGCCTCCTCTCCTACCCAGCCTCCCGAGACAATCCGTCTCCCAAGTGGCTGTGATACCTAGGCTACTGCCATGGCGTGCTGCACTGCTTGGCCCTCACCTTCCGGTCTCTTTTCGGACTACCCAGTCCCCGTGTGGTACAGGTAGCCCGCCACGTGCCCCCTTCTCCCCCAGGGCGGCGCTCACCTCCCGCACACACTGTGTTCTCTGATTAGAATGTTATCTTTAGCCTGTGGGCTCGTGTGGACCTTTACTCTAGAACTTTCTGCATTGGCATCTGTATTACTTGGCATTTTATAGTTATTTATTGTATCTTAGGGCTATATTTGTGATTAGTGTGCAACTTCCTAGACCTAATATTTTAGAAAACCTTTCATGTTTATTTCTCACGTTGATTGATCGGAGACGTGTTGTTGTTTCTGTTGTCTACCCTTGACTCTTGCTCTGAGGATGATGCCATCAGGGCCCGATACCCCTTAAATGCAGAGAACTTTGAGTGGGTTTTTCCCCCCATGTAGCGTCCGGGGAGAAATCCTATGCTTGCCCCGCTATTGGACTGGAGAACTCTGCGTGTTTTATTCCCACGTTCGACATGGGACAAAACTGCACCATGGGATTGTTCTTTCAGTACTTAAACGTGTCTCTGGACTGCACCTTTTGAAATACGTTGTGTTAAAGACTCTGGTTCCTCTGGACAACGGTTCTAGTACTGTCTGTGAATCCAAATGTTAGGGGGGAGAAAAAAACGATTTTAGCCATTATTTTGCTTCTTCTATTGTTAGGAAATGTACCAGTCTAACATTTCCACCCCGTCTAAATTAAAAAGTCAGAATGGTCTGAAGTTCCTGCGCATAAACGTAAGAATTATTCTTCCCAAACTTGGATTTTGTGAATATTTGGATCAAAACCCGCAGACCCAGATGTATTTATGCTTTCTGAAACCTGGCTCAAAATAAATGTATCACTGTCAAAATTAACATTGGCATTGATGGTTAAAATGTTTATTTTTTTTTTTTGGAGAGGTCAGATCCTAAATCTAAGGGGGATGGTGTCACTATACACATGCAAGACAATTTCTCTGCCACCATTCTGACTTCTGTTACCAAACCCAAGCAATATAAATGTCTGTCTGAATATGAAGCTCTGTTCATCCTTAAATCTGCTTGTCTCCTGTCTGACCCCCATCTGCCTCTGCCGGCTCTCAGGGTTGTCTTTTTCTATTATTATTATCCCGGGATGTTAAATCTGAACCTAGACTGGTTGACATCCAACTCTGAGCAACTCCACAATCTTACTCAGTGTAACAAGGTTGAACTCCATTCTTTTACTTATTAGATTTGTTGTTTATTGTTGTGTATCGTTAGATATCGTGAACACAAGGCGAGACCCAGATGCAGACACACTAGGCAGATGGTTGAAGTCTTACAATGTTTATTCATCCAAAGGAATAGGGCAAGAGAATGGTGGTGGACAGGCTAAAAGAGGTCAAAACCAGATCAGAGTCCAGGAGGTACCGAAGGGCAGGCAGAATCAAGGTCAGGGCAGGCAGGCTCGTGGTCAAGGCAGGCAGAATGGTCAGGCAGGCGGGTACAGAGTGGCAGACAGGCTCGTGGTCAAGGCAGGCAGAATGGTCAGGCAGGCGGGTACAGAGTGGCAGACAGGCTCGTGGTCAAGGCAGGCAGAATGGTCAGGCAGGCGGGTACAGAGTGGCAGACAGGCTCGTGGTCAAGGCAGGCAGAATGGTCAGGCAGGCGGGTACAGAGTGGCAGACAGGCTCGTGGTCAAGGCAGGCAGAATGGTCAGGCAGGCGGGTACAGAGTGGCAGACAGGCTCGTGGTCAAGGCAGGCAGAATGGTCAGGCAGGCGGGTACAGAGTGGCAGACAGGCTCGTGGTCAAGGCAGGCAGAATGGTCAGGCAGGCGGGTACAGAGTGGCAGACAGGCTCGTGGTCAAGGCAGGCAGAATGGTCAGGCAGGCGGGTACAGAGTGGCAGGCAGGCTCGTGGTCAAGGCAGGCAGAATGGTCAGGCAGGCGGGTACAGAGTGGTGGACAGGCTCGTGGTCAAGGCAGGCAGGATGGTCAGGCAGGCGGGTACAGAGTGGTGGACAGGCTCGTGGTCAAGGCAGGCAGAATGGTCAGGCAGGCGGGTACAGAGTGGCAGGCAGGCTCGTGGTCAAGGCAGGCAGAATGGTCAGGCAGGCGGGTACAGAGTGGTGGACAGGCTCGTGGTCAAGGCAGGCAGGATGGTCAGGCAGGCGGGTACAGAGTGGTGGACAGGCTCGTGGTCAAGGCAGGCAGAATGGTCAGGCAGGCGGGTACAGAGTGGCAGACAGGCTCGTGGTCAAGGCAGGCAGGATGGTCAGGCAGGCGGGTACAGAGTGGTGGACAGGCTCGTGGTCAAGGCAGGCAGGATGGTCAGGCAGGCGGGTACAGAGTGACAGACAGGCTCGTGGTCAAGGCAGGCAGAATGGTCAGACAGGCGGGTACAGAGTGGCAGACAGGCTCGTGGTCAAGGCAGGCAGAATGGTCAGGCAGGCGGGTACAGAGTGGCAGACAGGCTCGTGGTCAAGGCAGGCAGAATGGTCAGGCAGGCGGGTACAGAGTGGCAGACAGGCTCGTGGTCAAGGCAGGCAGAATGGTCAGGCAGGCGGGTACAGAGTGGCAGACAGGCTCGTGGTCAAGGCAGGCAGAATGGTCAGGCAGGCGGGTACAGAGTGGCAGACAGGCTCGTGGTCAAGGCAGGCAGAATGGTCAGGCAGGCCGGTACAGAGTCCAGAAACAGGCAAGGGTCAAAACCCGGGAGGACTAGAAAAAGGAGAATAGCAAAAAGCAGGAGTACGGGAAAACTGCTGGTTGACTTGGAGACATACAAGACGAACTGGCACAGAGAGACAGCAAACACAGGGATAAATACACTGGGGAAAATAAGTGACACCTGGAGGAGGTGGAGACAATCACAGGGAGAGGTGAACCAGATCAGGGCGTGACAGTTAGATATTACTGCACTGTTGGAGCTAGGAACACAAGCATTTCGCTACACCCACAATGCAACCTGCTAAACATGTATGTGACCAATAACATTTTATTTGATTTTGATTTGAAGCTTGAATTCAACGTGTCCTCTGAAATAGTCTTTGATTGATCTTATTTACAGTTACCTGTGTAAAGAATGGTAAAAAGTGGTGCAGGGGTCTAAGGCACTGCATCTCTAGTGCTAGAGGCGTCACTACAGACCCTGGTTCGATTCCAGGTGTTTCACAACCGGACGTGATTGGGAGTCCCATAGGGCGGTGCACAATTGGCCCAGCGTAGGGTTTGGTCAGGGTAGGCCGTCATTGTAAATAAGAATTTGTTCTTAACTGACTTGCCTAGTTAAATAAAATAAAAAAGAAACTTGAATTAGTTTGATTTTCTGAGTTTTTTACATGATGTTTTTAATATTGCCTGGAATAGAGTTGAATTCATCCCTGGTGTTGAATTAGTATTTTCTTACTTCCACATAGCATTCCAGGATGTATGGAACAAGCCACTTAAAACTGAATGAAGGCCAGAGACAACCCTTGGTTCTCAGATGAACTAGCTGAAATCAGAAGGAAACTCAATGACCTGAAATCAGACCACTACCTCTACTGCCTTCTGAATCAGGGTGAGGCTACGACCTCTACTGTCTTCTGAATCAGGGTGAGGCTACGACCTCTACTGTCTTCTGAATCAGGGTGAGGCTACGATCTGAAATCAGACCACTACCTCTACTGTCTTCTGAATCAGGGTGAGGCTACGATCTGAAATCAGACCACTACCTCTACTGTCTTCTGAATCAGGGGGAGGCTACGACCTCTACTGTCTTCTGAATCAGGGTGAGGCTACAACCTCTACTGTCTTCTGAATCAGGGTGAGGCTATGACCTGAAATCAGACCACTACCTCTACTGTCTTCTGAATCAGGGTGAGGCTACGATCTGAAATCAGACCACTACCTCTACTGTCTTCTGAATCAGGGGGAGGCTACGACCTCTACTGTCTTCTGAATCAGGGTGAGGCTATGATCTGAAATCAGACCACTATCTCTACTGTCTTCTGAATCAGGGGGAGGCTACGACCTCTACTGTCTTCTGAATCAGGGTGAGGCTACGACCTGAAATCAGACCACTATCTCTACTGTCTTCTGAATCAGGGTGAGGCTATGACCTGAAATCAGACCACTACCTCTACTGTCTTCTGAATCAGGGTGAGGCTATGATCTGAAATCAGACCACTACCTCTACTGTCTTCTGAATCAGGGTGAGGCTATGACCTGAAATCAGACCACTACCTCTACTGTCTTCTGAATCAGGGTGAGGCTATGACCTGAAATCAGACCACTACCTCTACTGTCTTCTGAATCAGGGTGAGGCTATGATCTGAAATCAGACCACTACCTCTACTGTCTTCTGAATCAGGGTGAGGCTATGACCTGAAATCAGACCACTACCTCTACTGTCTTCTGAATCAGGGTGAGGCTATGACCTGAAATCAGACCACTACCTCTACTGTCTTCTGAATCAGGGTGAGGCTATGATCTGAAATCAGACCACTACCTCTACTGTCTTCTGAATCAGGGTGAGGCTATGACCTGAAATCAGACCACTACCTCTACTGTCTTCTGAATCAGTGTGAGGCTACGATCTGAAATCAGACCACTACCTCTACTGTCTTCTGAATCAGGGTGAGGCTATGATCTGAAATCAGACCACTACCTCTACTGTCTTCTGAATCAGGGTGAGGCTATGACCTGAAATCAGACCACTACCTCTACTGTCTTCAGGGTGAGGCTATGATCTGAAATCAGACCACTACCCCTACTGTCTTCTGAATCAGGGTGAGGCTATGACCTGAAATCAGACCACTACCTCTACTGTCTTCTGAATCAGGGTGAGGCTACGACCTGAAATCAGACCACTATCTCTACTGTCTTCTGAATCAGGGTGAGGCTACGATCTGAAATCAGACCACTACCTAAAATCTACTGCTGATCGTCTGAATAATCCTTACGATTCTGTCAAGTAGTGAATGGTTCAGAGTGCAAAAAAGATGCACAGCTTCCTAACAAACTGCTGGTAGACTTACAGGTGGTAACCGATAACCTCTATTCTGAACTATTTTAGTCAACCGGAGGATTAACCCCATGTGAAATTACCTGATACCCCTGTCCATTCCTTCTCCAGGTTCTCATTCTCGTCATTCTCTGTCTCAGAGGTGAGTAGAACCCTGAAAGCATTGATGTAATGCTAGACCCCCGCCTTCTACAATTAGCTGGCCCTGATGGTCTAGACCCCCACCTTCTACAATTAGCTGGCCCTGATGGTCTAGACCCCCGCCTTCTACAATTAGCTGGCCCTGATGGTCTAGACCCTGGCTTCTACAATTAGCTGGCCCTGATGGTCTAGACCCCGCCTTCTACAATTAGCTGGCCCTGATGGTCTAGACCCCTGGCTTCTACAATTAGCTGGCCCTGATGGTCTAGACCCCCGCCTTCTACAATTAGCTGGCCCTGATGGTCTAGACCCCCGCCTTCTACAATTAGCTGGCCCTGATGGTCTAGACCCCCGCCTTCTACAATTAGCTGGCCCTGATGGTCTAGACCCCCGGCTTCTACAATTAGCTGGCCCTGATGGTCTAGACCCCCCGCCTTCTACAATTAGCTGGCCCTGATGGTCTAGACCCCCGCCTTCTACAATTAGCTGGCCTGATGGTCTAGACCCCGCCTTCTACAATTAGCTGGCCCTGATGGTCTAGACCCCCGCCTTCTACAATTAGCTGGCCCTGATGGTCTAGACCCCCGCCTTCTACAATTAGCTGGCCCTGATGGTCTAGACCCCCGCCTTCTACAATTAGCTGGCCTGATGGTCTAGACCCCGCCTTCTACAATTAGCTGGCCCTGATGGTCTAGACCCGCCTTCTACAATTAGCTGGCCTGATGGTCTAGACCCCGCCTTCTACAATTAGCTGGCCCTGATGGTCTAGACCCCGGCTTTCTACAATTAGCTGGCCTCTGATGGTCTAGACCCCCGCCTTCTACAATTAGCTGGCCCTGATGGTCTAGACCCCGCCTTCTACAATTAGCTGGCCTGATGGTCTAGACCCCCGCCTTCTACAATTAGCTGGCCCTGATGGTCTAGACCCCGCCTTCTACAATTAGCTGGCCTGATGGTCTAGACCCCGGCTTCTACAATTAGCTGGCCTGATGGTCTAGACCCCCACCTTCTACAATTAGCTGGCCCTGATGGTCTAGACCCCACCTTCTACAATTAGCTGGCCCTGATGGTCTAGACCCCGCCTTCTACAATTAGCTGGCCTGATGGTCTAGACCCCCGCCTTCTACAATTAGCTGGCCCTGATGGTCTAGACCCCGGCTTCTACAATTAGCTGGCCTGATGGTCTAGACCCCCGCCTTCTACAATTAGCTGGCCCTGATGGTCTAGACCCCCGCCTTCTACAATTAGCTGGCCCTGATGGTCTAGACCCCCGCCTTCTACAATTAGCTGGCCCTGATGGTCTAGGACCCCGCCTTCTACAATTAGCTGGCCCTGATGGTCTAGACCCCCGGCTTCTACAATTAGCTGGCCCTGATGGTCTAGACCCCCACCTTCTACAATTAGCTGGCCCTGATGGTCTAGACCCCCACCTTCTACAATTAGCTGGCCCTGATGGTCTAGACCCCCGCCTTCTACAATTAGCTGGCCCTGATGGTCTAGACCCCCGCCTTCTACAATTAGCTGGCCCTGATGGTCTAGACCCCCGGCTTCTACAATTAGCTGCAAACATCATTGCTCTCCCTTTAACATGCATCTTTAACCTCACCCTAGAATGCAATGAAATCCCCAAGTTGTGGAAATCAGCATTTGTCCTACCTCATTTGAAAGGAGGCGATTCCACTCTACTGAATAACTACCGGCCTATATCTAAGTGTCAGAGGAAGACCCTAAAAATGGTCAAAGATCCCTGCCACCCTAGTCGTAGACTGTTCTCTCTGTTACCGCACGGCAAGCGGTACCGGAGCGCCAAGTCTAGGTCCAAGAGGCTTCTTAACAGCTTCTACCCCCAAGCCATGAGACTCCTGTGAAGTAGTGACGGAGTTTCCTGAAACGAGTCACACATTTTGAGTGGTATGCTACCCAGACTATTTGCGTTGTCGTCGTCATCGTCGTTTCCCCTCTATGCTGCTCCAACTCTCTGTTTATCATCTATGCATAGTCACTTTAATAACTCTACCTACTTGTACATATTACCTCAATTACCTTGACTAACCGGTGCCCCAGCGCATTAACTCTGTGCAGTACCCCCTTGTATATAGACTCGCTACTGTTATTTTACTGCTTCTCTTTAATTGTTTATTTTTATTACATTTTTTACTTCTCTATTCTTATTTTCTTAAAACTGCTTTGTTGGTTAAGAGCCTGTAAGTCAGCATTTCACTGTGAGGTCTACACCCTGTTGTATTCAGCATTTCACTGTAAGGTCTACACCTGTTGTATTCAGCATTTCACTGTAAGGTCTACACCTGTTGTATTCAGCATTTCACTGTGAGGTCTACACCCTGTTGTATTCAGCATTTCACTGTAAGGTCTACATCTGTTGTATTCAGCATTTCACTGTGAGGTCTACACCCTGTTGTATTCAGCATTTCACTGTGAGGTCTACACCCTGTTGTATTCAGCATTTCACTGTAAGGTCTACACCTGTTGTATTCAGCATTTCACTGTGAGGTCTACACCCTGTTGTATTCAGCATTTCACTGTGAGGTCTACACCTGTTGTATTCAGCATTTCACTGTGAGGTCTACACCCTGTTGTATTCAGCATTTCACTGTAAGGTCTACACCTGTTGTATTCAGCATTTCACTGTAAGGTCTACACCCTGTTGTATTCAGCATTTCACTGTAAGGTCTACACCTGTTGTATTCAGCATTTCACTGTAAGGTCTACACCCTGTTGTATTCAGCATTTCACTGTGAGGTCTACACCCTGTTGTATTCAGCATTTCACTGTAAGGTCTACACCTGTTGTATTCAGCATTTCACTGTGAGGTCTACACCCTGTTGTATTCAGCATTTCACTGTGAGGTCTACACCTGTTGTATTCAGCATTTCACTGTGAGGTCTACACCCTGTTGTATTCAGCATTTCACTGTGAGGTCTACACCTGTTGTATTCAGCATTTCACTGTGAGGTCTACACCCTGTTGTATTCAGCATTTCACTGTGAGGTCTACACCTGTTGTATTCAGCATTTCACTGTGAGGTCTACACCCTGTTGTATTCAGCATTTCACTGTGAGGTCTACACCTGTTGTATTCAGCATTTCACTGTGAGGTCTACACCCTGTTGTATTCAGCATTTCACTGTAAGGTCTACACCTGTTGTATTCAGCATTTCACTGTAAGGTCTACACCCTGTTGTATTCAGCATTTCACTGTAAGGTCTACACCTGTTGTATTCAGCATTTCACTGTGAGGTCTACACCTGTTGTATTCAGCATTTCACTGTAAGGTCTACACCTGTTGTATTCAGCATTTCACTGTGAGGTCTACACCTGTTGTATTCAGCATTTCACTGTAAGGTCTACACCTGTTGTATTCAGCATTTCACTGTGAGGTCTACACCTGTTGTATTCAGCATTTCACTGTAAGGTCTACACCTGTTGTATTCAGCATTTCACTGTAAGGTCTACACCTGTTGTATTCAGCATTTCACTGTGAGGTCTACACCTGTTGTATTCAGCATTTCACTGTAAGGTCTACACCTGTTGTATTCAGCATTTCACTGTGAGGTCTACACCTGTTGTATTCAGCATTTCACTGTGAGGTCTACACCTGTTGTATTCAGCATTTCACTGTAAAGGCTACACCTGTTGTATTCAGCATTTCACTGTAAGGTCTACACCTTTTGTATTCAGCATTTCACTGGGAGGTCTACACCTGTTGTATTCAGCATTTCACTGTAAGGTCTACACCTGTTGTATTCAGCGTTTCACTGTAAGGTCTACACCTGTTGTATTCAGCATTTCACTGTAAGGTCTACACCTGTTGTATTCAGCATTTCACTGTGAGGTCTACACCTGTTGTATTCAGCATTTCACTGTAAGGTCTACACCTGTTGTATTCAGCGTTTCACTGTAAGGTCTACACCTGTTGTATTCAGCATTTCACTGTGAGGTCTACACCTGTTGTATTCAGCATTTCACTGTAAGGTCTACACCTGTTGTATTCAGCATTTCACTGTAAGGTCTACACTTGTTGTATTCAGCATTTCACTGTGAGGTCTACACCTGTTGTATTCAGCATTTCACTGTAAAGGCTACACCTGTTGTATTCAGCATTCCACTGTAAGGTCTACACCTGTTGTATTCAGCATTTCACTGTAAGGTCTACACCTGTTGTATTCAGCATTTCACTGTGAGGTCTACACCTGTTGTATTCAGCATTTCACTGTAAAGGCTACACCTGTTGTATTCAGCATTTCACTGTAAGGTCTACACCTGTTGTATTCAGCATTTCACTGTAAGGTCTACACCTGTTGTATTCAGCGTTTCACTGTAAGGTCTACACCTGTTGTATTCAGCATTTCACTGTGAGGTCTACACCTGTTGTATTCAGCATTTCACTGTAAGGTCTACACCTGTTGTATTCAGCATTTCACTGTAAGGTCTACACTTGTTGTATTCAGCATTTCACTGTGAGGTCTACACCTGTTGTATTCAGCATTTCACTGTAAGGTCTACACCTGTTGTATTCAGCATTTCACTGTAAGGTCTACACTTGTTGTATTCAGCATTTCACTGTGAGGTCTACACCTGTTGTATTCAGCATTTCACTGTAAGGTCTACACTTGTTGTATTCAGCATTTCACTGTGAGGTCTACACCTGTTGTATTCAGCATTTCACTGTAAGGTCTACACCTTTTGTATTCAGCATTTCACTGGGAGGTCTACACCTGTTGTATTCAGCATTTCACTGTAAGGTCTACACCTGTTGTATTCAGCGTTTCACTGTAAGGTCTACACCTGTTGTATTCAGCATTTCACTGTAAGGTCTACACCTGTTGTATTCAGCATTTCACTGTGAGGTCTACACTTGTTGTATTCAGCATTTCACTGTGAGGTCTACACCTGTTGTATTCAGCATTTCACTGTAAAGGCTACACCTGTTGTATTCAGCATTTCACTGTAAAGGCTACACCTGTTGTATTCAGCATTTCACTGTAAAGGCTACACCTGTTGTATTCGTCGCATTGTGACAAATACAATTTGATTTATCTGTTCTGACAAAGGTATTGGAGTCCCTAGCCAATAAGCAGGTTAAGGCCTACTTCCAGGAAAACAATCTGTGACCCACCGGCTGGATTCGGTCTTATGTAGAAAATTTGAAGTTACGTTTTTTACATTGGACAAAAGTAGAGACTCAGAGCTAGAAAATGGTTTTTCATACACTGCAGTTGAGGAAACAATGGGGAAGTAATTCTGCTTGTAACCCCACTTTTGAGAAAATGTTTTAGTACCTCCTGGAGAGCTCTTCTTTGTCTACACCCATTCAGTATCGTTCACACTCTCTTAATCCTTAGCCCCACCCATCTCTTGAAGGATTCACATGTGAGGCCATGTGCTAAACAGAGGGAGTACGGTAGTGTACTAACCAACCAAAGAGTTCAAGACTAAAGGCTGGTTTATACTACGGTTATCGTAGTAGCTAGCTGACATTAGGCTATAACTACCAATGCAAAAGGCTCTGAGATACGAATAATATTACTACACAGATCATGCATCTCTCGGTATGTCCACCCCATCCATTATCTCAGCCAATCATGGCTAGCGGTGAGGTTTATGTCTTTTTCCGTCGTTAAACCAACTAGGCTTGTAATTGAACAATTGTATTTCGTATATACAGATGGCATACACGTTTGTTATTAAGGCACATGAAAGTTCACATGTTCCAGAATGCATTTCTGCCACAAAAAAAGAAGCACATTTTGATTTAAAAAAAAGCCTCTCCTGTGAAGTAGTGGCGCGCGACATACGCCTAGCTTCCTGAAACGAGTCACATATTTTGAGTGGTATGCAATCAGGTTTCAGGCTCAAGCCACTCTTTGAAGGTTTGGATGATATTCATTACGCTCTGGATAAGAAGTTGCATATCTGTGTTCATAGATTCAGAACATATCTTGGCAAGAAAGGATTTTATCTACTCAGCTCCGTGGTCTTGGAATCCTCTCCAGACCAGCTGGAAACCCCAGGATTTTGTTTCCTTGGAGGAGTTTAAAGGTTTGGTTGACTCACATGTTTCTGAGGAATGTGTCACGACTTCAGCCGAAGTCAGTCCCTCTCCTTGTTCGTTCGGCGGTCGACGTCACCGGCCTTCAAGCCATCGCCAATCCACTTTTCATTTTTCCATTTGTTTTGTCTTTTGTTTTATACACAGCTGGTTTCAATTCCCCAAATTACATGTTCATTATTTAACTCCCTCTGTTTTCCCCCCATGTTTGTGTGCGTTATTGTTCCTGATTTATGTCAGTCCATTCTTGGTGGGCTCGGTATTGTATTCTACTTTGTTAATTCCCTTTGAGTAAACTACGTTGCGTTGCTCATCTCTGCTGTCCTGCGCCGGACTAACCAACTACACCACGCCATCTGACACAATGGGCGGGTCATTAGGACTTGATTCGGAGGTACATATGATACATTTCATTTGTCTATGACGCTTGTACGTTTCTGTAATTGTAGTGTACGTGTGTCCAAGACAAAAACATCTGTTTATGTGGTGTGTCTGTAAGTTGTTATGTCTGATATTTGTCTGAAACATTGTTCTCCCCTGAACCAGGTCTCTTGAAGAATAGATTTTATCTCAAGGAGACTAACCTGGATAAATAAAAGGTTAAATAAAACATAAACAAACTCTCATTCAGATACGCTTTTACCTGGCCATTTGGTATCTTTGTATTCAGAAGTACTATGGACCTATTATGTTACAGAGGACAATCAATTGCACACGCAGGTGATGTGTTGATCTGTTCTGGTTTCCCCTCTGGTCTAAGGCCACGTCACCGTAGTGAGGGGTGATACTTCCCATTGATCTAATTAGTACAGTTTGTGGGGATGACAGAGGAGAGGGATGA
This sequence comes from Brachymystax lenok tsinlingensis, assembly GCA_030435695.1. NCBI lineage: Eukaryota > Metazoa > Chordata > Actinopteri > Salmoniformes > Salmonidae > Brachymystax > Brachymystax lenok. Next base: position 2,340,761 of record CM059781.1, on the reverse strand, counting down.
GAGGAGAGAGGGATGAGAGGAGAGAGGGATGAGAGGAGAGAGGGATGACAGAGGAGAGGGACAGAGAGGAGAGGAGGGATGAGGAGAGAGGGATGAGGAGAGGAGAGGATGAGAGGAGAGAGGATGGAGGAGGAGAGGGATGAGAGGAGAGAGGGATGACAGGAGAGGGATGAGAGGAGAGAGGGATGAGAGAGAGAGGGGACATGATAGAGAGAGGGATGAGAGGAGAGAGGATTGGAGAGAGGAGGAGACTGGGATGGCTGGAGACCTGGCATGAGAGGATGAGAGGGATGACAGAGGAGACTGGGATGAGAGGAGAGGGATGGAGAGGAGAGAGGGATGAGAGAGTTCACAAAGCACATTACGCTTACCATGGCCATTACTGACCACATACACACTGGCTACCCACATTGCCACACTTACTACGCACCATATTTTTAATTTACACTGGGCATTACCACATACCACCACACCACTACTGGCTTCATCTACCATTACTAAGCACCACACTTAATTATTGGCTTTCGACCTTACACCACACACTGGCTTAATTCCACCACATACGCCTAATGTACTGGTTACTAAGCACGCCACTTACTTTTTTACCCACTACTAGTACACTAGCTGACCACACTAATACTTACACCACCACTACTACCACCCTCACTTCACTCACTAATTGACCCGCACCATTGGCACTTATTATTTACACATTGGCTAACCACCACTACTGTTTAACTACCACATTACATAATTTGTTACTAATCACACTGGGCTGCTCGCTGCACCACCACTACTGGCTTATTTTACCATACTACTACTTTTAACTACACTACTGGCTACTAATGACCCACACACATGGCTGCCCACACTGGCCACATATTAATTACCACTACATGGCCACTGCCATTGGCTACACTCACCACATGTTGGCACCACATTGGCTACTACACTTACTGGTATTGGCTGTCCATACTACACATGTCCACATGTCCACATTAATACACCTGGCTACTTACACACTTGACCACCATTTGGCTGCATTAATTACACTTACACATGCTTAATCCACACACTAATACATAATTATTAACTATTACACACACCACACTACTGCTGCTGTTCACATCATTACATCACCTGATACTAATTCACATATTGGCTTAATCACCCATTATTGCATTTTTAATCACTATTAGTTACTATTTAACTATTATTACTATTACTTTAATTCATTATTTAATAATACTAATCAATTATTATTGGCTTTAACTATTACTTTATTACATTTTTAACTATATATTATTACTTACCATATTACTATTTTTAATCTAATATCTATTATTATTGTTATTAATTCACATTTTATGCTTAATTTACATTACATACTAATTACTATTATTTAATTATATTTATATTTACTTGTTTAATCTATTACATTAATAATTATTTAATCTATTATTTTTAATTATTATTATATATTTAATTATTAATTATTGTGGTTTTAATTATATTTATTATTATTACTTACCCATTGGCCATTTTACCACAAGACATGGGCTACTTGGCTACTACTACTACCACATTACGCACCACACTGTCACTTCAAACCACCATCTGCAATTGGTCACCACTTTACACTGTCGCTAATGGCCACACCACGCCACCCATTCACACACCTATTACCCACTATTGCCACTATTACTGAACCATGACCCACCACTCTTACACCACCCACGTACATTACATACTACACACTGTCATTTAATCTTATTACTACACTACTGCACCAACCAAGGGCTCAATACATATCAATGCTGTAAGCCATTAATACTTCAACCACTTATTATTACCAACCACCACTACTGGCTAACCACTACTACATTACCGACCATTTAATTCTACTACTGAATTACTACACACTAATTCATTACTCATTTATTGACCACCACACAATGTATTTCATTATTACTACTACATTACATTTTTAACCACACTGTACACTTACTTTTTTGACTTACACACTACTAATTCCATACTAATTATTACTGAACCATATACTGTCAGCTTCAACCACACTACTATTTTTACCCACACTCACACTTAATCTATTACTATTTTTAACTACACATTACGCAATATTCACACTGGGCCACACTTTTAATTCATATTTATTATTTAATTTACATTTAATTACTTATTTAATTGTACCATTACATAATTAATTACACCAATGGCTAACTAATACTACACTTCAAGGCCATTACACTCACATGAAGCACCCACATCGCTACTACATAATCTTTCAACGCACTATTGGCTTAATCTTTGACACATTACTACACACATTTGACTTAATCACACCACACAATATGGCTTAACTGGCTAATTGCTACACACCCATTACACACATGCACCACTACATTATTGGCTTACAATTCATCACACTAATACTTTACCTACATTATTATTATTTTGACCCACGTACATACTACACTATTATTAATTACATGCACTCATTATTGGCTTGGCTTAACTACATTATTGGCTATTTAACCCATACATATTATTATGCACTATTAATATGGCTAATATTATTAATGGCTACATTAATACATATTATTTTTAATCACATTTAATTATTATTAATTGATATTATTATATTTTACTCATATTATTGTGGCTATTTTTAATCTATTACTTTACATACATTAACTATTACTCATTATTAATCATTAATTACTGCTATTACTTTTTAATTAATTTACATATTACTTTTAATCTTTCATCACTAATAATACTTTAATGTACTATATTATTATGAAGAGAGGAGAGAGGGAGACAGAGAGAGGGATGCACCTGGAGAGAGATGAGAGGAGAGGGAGGAGAGGAGAGATTGGGAGGGCAGGCTGGCACCACTGCTGGATGGCTGAGGAGAGGGATGAGAGGAGAGAGGGATGACAGAGGAGAGATGAGGAGGAGAGAGCCTGGCTATTGGCTTCACCCAGAGGGATGAGAGGGAGAGAGGGACACAGAGGACCAGGGATGAGAGGAGAGAGGGAGTGAGAGGAGAGAGACACAGAGAGAGGGAGGAGAGGAGAGAGGAGGGGAGAGGACTGCCATTGGGAGAGAGGAGAGATTGGGAGTTGAGAGGAGAGAGGGATTGCCACAGGGAGGAGAGGGATGAGAGAGGAGACTGGGAGTGACCATTACACCTGGGAGAGAGGAGAGGGACTGAGAGGAGAGAGGGATGAGAGGAGAGGGAGGACAGAGGACCCGCACTGGGAGGAGTAGCTTTTAGGGATGACAGAGGACAGGGAGGAGGAGAGAGGGACTGAGAGGATTGAGCTAGGGATGACAGAGGAGAGGGAGGAGAGGAGAGAGGATGACAGTTAGGAGAGGGATGAGAGAGGAGAGGGATGAGAGGAGAGAGGGAGGGACTTGAGGAGAGGGATGTACAGAGGGAGAGGGAGGAGAGGAGAGAGGGATGACAGAGGAGAGGGATGACAGAGGAGAGAGGGATGAGAGGAGAGAGGGATGACAGAGGAGAGGGCTGAGAGGAGAGAGGGATGACAGAGGAGAGGGATGAGAGAGGAGAGGGATGAGAGGAGAGAGGGATGACAGAGGAGAGGGATGACAGAGGAGAGGGATGAGAGGAGAGAGGGATGACAGAGGAGAGGGATGACAGAGGAGAGAGGGATGAGAGGAGAGAGGGATGAAGGGAGAGAGGCAGGTCCACCTCTACCTATCTATGTCAAACCGATCTGTAGTCACAGCAGGTCCACCTGACCGAAGGAGAGATTGAAAACAGAAACAACAGACTGACAGACCCGTGGACATTCCCTTACCATCTCATTTAGAATCAAATCCTACCCACACTATCTTGCTTGGCCCCACCTTTTTCTCTGCATCTCCCGTTCCCCAGGTGATGCAGTGTCTCAGAGATATAAGAGCAGTAAAGACATTTCAGCTATGAACCCGACAACGGTCAGGAAGAACAGCACTTTATATTCCTGCAGGTGCCTTGCCATTATGAGGCTGTGTGAGAGAGGTGGCAGAGCAGGGAGCATATATTTTAAAACCCCTGCTCATTGAGAACGACGAGACTGTTCCTCTCATACTGGCCCCTTGAAAAAGAGGAGCTGGTTTTCCATAATGGTTCTAACCTTCATCTGTCAGGGACTGCTAAATCTACTGGAATCATTTCTGCGTGGATTATATGGCAGGGTTTATAGTGTATTAACTCGGATCGCTAGCTGTGTGTGTCTGCGTGAAGCTCTCTCTCTCTCTCTCTCTCTCTCTCTCTCTCTCTCTCCCTCTCTCTCTCTCTCTCTGTCTCTGTCTCTCTCTCTCCCCCTCCCTCTCTCTCTATCTCTCTCTCTCTCTCTCTCTCTCTCTCTCTCTCTCTCTCTCTCTCTCTCTCTCTCTCTCTCTCTCTCTCTCTCTCCCCCTCCCTCTCTCTCTCTCTCTCTCTGTCTCTCTCTCTCCCTCTCTCTCTCTCTCTCTCTCTCTCTCTCTCTCTCTCTCTCTCTCTCAAACTTCTATCACTCTATCCTCTTAGTGCAGTGAAAAGGAGTCTTTATAATTTCAACCTGAATGGCATCTTGAATGTGATGTGCATTAGAGAAATATGATGATGTGGTTGGTGTGAACAAACCGCGTTGCTGTGAAGGAGGCTGAGGTCTTTAGAAACCAGAAACAGTGTTGAACGGTAGAGAGGATAAGCTCTTCTCTCTTAAATTGCTCATCTAGCTGCAAATGTAATACGGCTCTCTTAATCTGCCTCTTCCTCTGTCAGGAGACGAAACAGGGGTTAGGGGCTAGGGAATAGGGTTGTAGACGGGGCTAGGGAATAGGGTTGGAGGCGGGGCTAGGGAATAGGGTTGTAGACGGGGCTAGGGAATAGGGTTGTAGACGGGGCTAGGGAATAGGGTTGTAGACGGGGCTAGGGAATAGGGTTGGAGGCGGGGCTATGGGTTAGGGGCTAGGGAATAGGGTTGTAGACGGGGCTAGGGAATAGGGTTGGAGACGGGGCTAGGGAATAGGGTTGGAGATGGGGCTAGGGAATAGGGTTGGAGACGGGGCTAGGGAATAGGGTTGGAGACGGGGCTAGGGAATAGGGTTGTAGACGGGGCTAGGGAATAGGGTTGTAGACGGGGCTAGGGAATAGGGTTGGAGGCGGGGCTAGGGGTTAGGGGCTAGGGAATAGGGTTGTAGACGGGGCTAGGGAATAGGGTTGGAGACGGGGCTAGGGAATAGGGTTGGAGACGGGGCTAGGGAATAGGGTTGGAGACGGGGCTAGGGAATAGGGTTGGAGACGGGGCTAGGGAATAGGGTTGGAGACGGGGCTAGGGAATAGGGTTGGAGACGGGGCTAGGGAATAGGGTTGTAGACGGGGCTAGGGGTTAGGGTTGGAGACGGGGTTAGGGAATAGGGTTGGAGACGGGGCTAGGGAATAGGGTTGGAGACGGGGCTAGGGAATAGGGTTGGAGACGGGGCTAGGGAATAGGGTTGGAGACGGGGCTAGGGAATAGGGTTGGAGACGGGGCTAGGGAATAGGGTTGTAGACGGGGCTAGGGAATAGGGTTGGAGACGGAGCTAGGGGTTAGGGGCTAGGGGTTAGGGTTGGAGACGGGGCTAGGGGTTAGGGCTGGAGACGGGGCTAGGGGTTAGGGCTGGAGACGGGGCTAGGGGTTAGGGTTGGAGATGGGGCTAGGGGTTAGGGTTGGAGGGGTGGTTTGAGACGTGAGTTAGGGCAACTTAGTCGCCTCTTTCCAGTTTTTACCAACATCATCTGGGATGGAGAGCCTTCACCCCTCCGCCCGAACTCATGGGGCCAAAACTTTAAATCCCCAATAACCAGGCTTACTGAGCCCCTGTCTCTCCTTTCCGTCTCCAACTCCCTGATTACAGACCCCCGAGCTAGCTAGCTAGCAGTCTGAGTAAAGAGCTATCTCACATATAATGTGTCGCAGCATTGAGTGACAACCTCCTAGAAACCCATGGTGTAATTGCATGACAGCTAGAGGCTACGGTGGTGACTGTGTGTGTATCTTCATTCATAATTGTTATCCTCTTACTGACCCAGTGTCCTCTCTCTCCTCTCCTTGGTGACAGATGCCGGTGAGAGTGGCTGGACCTGGGCCTGATCATCGTCTAGCTCCACGCTACGAAGAGGTGGAGCGGCAATATGCTTCCTTGCCCAGGTAAATACATCTCTCTCTGCTCTCTGTCTCTCGCTTTCTCCCCTCTCCTCTCTCCCCCTCTCCTCTCTCCTCCTCTTCCCACTCCTCTCTCCTCCTCTCCCCACTCCTCTCTCCTCCTCTCCCCACTCCTCTCTCCTCCTCTCCCCACTCTCCTCTCTCCTCCTCTTCCCACTCCTCTCCCCTCTCCTCTCTCCTCCTCTCCCTCCTCTCCCCACTCTCCTCTCTCTCCTCCTCTCCTCTCCTCCTCTCCCTCCTCTCCCCTCTCCTCTCTCCTCCTCTCTCTCCTCCTCTCCCCCTCCTCTCCCCACTCTCCTCTCCTCCCTCTCCCCTCCTCTCTCCTCCTCTCCCCACTCCTCTCCCCTCTCCTCTCTCCTCCTCTCCCCACTCTCCTCTCTCCTCCTCTCCCCTCCTCTCCCCACTCTCCTCTCTCCTCCTCTCCCCTCCTCTCCCCTCTCCTCTCTCCTCCTCTCCCCACTCTCCTCTCCCCTCTCCTCTCTCCTCCTCTCCCCACTCTCCTCTCCTCCTCTCCCCCCTCCTCTCCCCTCCTCTCCCCACTCTCCTCTCTCCTCCTCTCCCCACTCTCCTCTCTCCTCCTCTTCCCACTCCTCTCCCCCTCTCCTCTCTCCTCCTCTCCCCTCCTCTCCCCACTCTCCTCTCTCCTCCTCTCCCCTCCTCTCCCCTCTCCTCTCTCCTCCTCTCTCCTCCTCTCCCCTCCTCTCCCCACTCTCCTCTCCTCCTCTCCCCTCTCCTCTCTCCTCCTCTCCCTCCTCTCCCCACTCTCCTCTCTCCTCCCCTCTCCCCTCCTCTCCCCACTCTCCTCTCCTCCTCTCCCCCTCTCCTCTCTCCTCCTCTCCCCTCCTCTCCCCACTCTCCTCTCCTCCTCTCCCCACTCTCCCCATTCCTCCTCTTCCCACTCCTCTCTCCTCCTCTCCCCACTCCTCTCTCCTCCTCTCCCCACTCCTCTCTCCTCCTCTCTCCTCCTCTCCCCTCCTCTCCCCACTCTCCTCTCCTCCTCTCCCCACTCTCCTCTCCTCCTCTCCCCACTACTCTCCCCTCTCCTCTCTCCTCCTCTCCCGTCTCCTCTCCCCACTCCTCTCCCCACTCCTCCTCTTCCCACTCCTCACTCCTCCTCTCCCCACTCCTCTCTCCTCCTCTCCCGTCTCCTCTCCCCACTCCTCTCCCCACTCCTCCTCTTCCCACTCCTCACTCCTCCTCTCCCCACTCCTCTCTCCTCCTCTCCCCTCTCCTCTCTCCTCCTCTCCCCCTACATTGACTAAACGGTCAGAGCAGAGCATCAGTAGAAGGGGGCGCCTCTCTCCTCCCCCTCTCCTCTCCACCTCCCTGCGCCGTGTCTTTCCGCCTGGCTCACAGAGTGCTTAATAATCCTCTTTAAAGCTTATAATTAAATCTGGAGTGTCTGCTGTGAGGCCCTCTCATCGAGGGAATCCACCTGATCCTGTCCCTGGAGACGGGGACACAGACGGGAGGTGTAACCTGATATCTGCCCTCACAGCAGCTCCCAACACAGTCCAGAGAGACAGGGTTACACACACAGGCCTGGCCCTCTCTCACCTCCCTCTCTCTCTCTCTCTCTCTCTCTCTCTCTCTCTCTCTCTCTCTCTCTCTCTCTCTCTCTCTCTCTCTCTCTCTCTCTCTCTGTCTCTCTCTCTCTCTGTCTCTCTCTCTCTCTCTCTCTCTCCCCTCCCTCCCCCCTCCTCTGTACGTGTGTTTGCTGTGTGCAACCAACCACAGCAACCCAAGCAAACAAACAACTTTGGACTCTCTGCCATGTTATCTGTTTCTATGTTCACACCCAGTGCTGAGTAAAACACAGCACATGTTAATGGCACTCCTAGCACTCACCAAATGGCACTCCTAGTCCCTATGTTAAGGATGGGCGGGGGGTTGAATTATTTCACTATTTCAAATAGTATCATTTGTTTTTTTGTCGGGTTAACCAGATATGTTGGTGGCTTGTTGTAAACATTTTCTTCGCTAACCTTTTAATTCCATCATTTTGTATTCCATCATGAATTAGTGAACTCTTACTCCTCTTGCTCCACATCGATCCTCTTTGTCTCTTTGATTGGGCCGACCCGTAAACAACAAGCTACGCATGAAGGCTACCGGTTGGCTACCGGTCTTTTTTATGAGGCGTAGGTCATTAAAAAACGACATTGAAAAAGTTTTGTTTTTAGTAAATTAATAATTTGAACTGTCGTGGTATGTCCTTGTATGGAACAATGTCACATGGATATACCAATATTTAAAAAATGTATTTAAAAAATTCTTCTACGTGTTAATATTACTACTCACACGAGTATTCAAGTACTAACGTCCGATCGGATGTTTGAATTCCCGTGCAATTCCCGTTGGTGTTTCTGTCACAGTGTATTATTTAATTGTATTTATTATATTTAACCTTTCTTTAACTAGGCAAGTCAGTTAAGAACAAATTCTTATTTTCAATGACGGCCTACCAAAAAAGGCAAAAGGCCTCCTGCGGGGGACGGGGGCTGGGATTAAAAATGTAAATAAATTAAATAAAAAATATTTGGACAAAACACACATCACGACAAGAGAGAGACCTAAGACAACAGCATGACAACAACAACATGGTAGCAGCACAACATGGTAGCAACACAACATGGTAGTAACACAGCGTGGTAGCAACACAGCGTGGTAGCAACACAGCGTGGTAGCAACACAGCATGGTAGCAACACAGCATGGTAGCAACACAGCATGGTAGCAACACAGCGTGGTAGTAACACAGCATGGTAGCAACACAGCATGGTAGTAACACAGCATGGTAGTAACACAGCATGGTAGCAACACAGCATGGTAGTAACACAGCATGGTAGCAACACAACATGACAACAACATGGTAGCAACACAACATGACAACAACATGGTAGCAACACAGCATGACAACAACATGGTAGCAACACAACATGGTAGCAACACAGCATGGTAGTAACACAGCATGGTAGTAACACAGCATGGTAGCAACACAGCATGGTAGTAACACAGCATGGTAGTAACACAGCATGGTAGCAACACAACATGACAACAACATGGTAGCAGCACAGCATGACAACAACATGGTAGCAACACAACATGGTAGCAACACAGCATGACAACAACATGGTAGCAACACAACATGGTAGCAACACAGCATGACAACAACATGGTAGCAACACAACATGGTAGCAACACAACATGGTAGCAACACAGCATGGTAGCAACACAACATGGTAGCAACACAGCATGACAACAACATGGTAGCAGCACAGCATGACAACAACATGGTAGCAACACAACATGGTAGCAACACAGCATGGTAGCAACACAACA